>OY776277.1:55902813-55975313 GCA_963675445.1 Linnaemya vulpina
TGGATTTTATCAAAGCATATTTGCACAATAGTAGCTTGTGCACTTGTGTATATTTTGTTAGTGTATGGGAAAAATATGCTATACCAGTTTGCTCGTGCTACGATGCTAGACTACTTGATCGAAATTGTGAACTGGCCTATTAAAATATATTAAGCTCCAAGTTAATGCATTGATAGTGTTGATGTAACCCATGCAAAGGTCGTGTACAGAGCAGAGAACGAAATAGTGTACTTTTGTAGCCTTTGTGTACACAAGTTTACATCAAAGACATCGAAAAAAAGACATTGTGCCACACTTTATACACAAATACATCTTCAGTGTACAGGGCTGTGCATTGAAGACATTGATAACATTGAATTCACTTTATGTACGTATACACATTTGCGGCGATGATAGCATTATATTTGTTTTTGTATCTTTATAAAATTAATGTGTGGGACTATGAGGCGCTAAGTTTTTAAATAGACGCACACATAACAATAACACCACAAAAAACAGATATCTCATAATAAAAAGCGTCAAATAAAATATATTAATTTTTCGGGCAAGCAATAACACAAAGCAACAGAAACGAGGATATTTTCCAAGAATTTGCTGCATTTTCCATATTTTGCAAATGAAATTTAATGTGAAAGAGGTAAGTATACTTTCATAAATAAAACGATCCTTATAAAATTGGCAGGAAAACGAATTGCAAAAGATATTATTATTATTATTTCCATCACCATAGAGGCTTGCCACTGTGAAATACATATGCCATCTCCATACACACGGAGATGTACACAAGTACAGGCCGAAGGTGTACACCATGAAAAGAAAGAAAGACAATGTCTTCAATGTATTGAGGGTGTACATTGTACAGCGGGTGTATATTAAATTTTCTTGTACACTATTTCGTTCTCTGGTACGGAGCTCTTTTATTCTAGCAAAATACGAATGTTAATAATTGCAAATTACGAATGAAAGATTTTTGAGTTAAGATTTGTACATAACATCAAGCCGACAGTAACAGAATGAATGATCGTCGACAACTGAATGAATGTCTGTGACAATTCCTAACATCCATGAAGTAGAAGGCAATTGCTCATTCTTTACTACCTGTAAATCATTGACTTCAACATCGCATATAATGCCTCTGTTCTAACTATACAATCTGAAATAGTCAATCAACGAAGCAGTTGATGACGAAGCGGTTGCGATCTCCAGTAAACCCTTGGATACTACATTTCACTGCATGGAATCCACACTGGCACTCCTAAGAAGGTGGATGTCAGTTGTTAAACCAATACTCTTCTATGGGGCATTGTTGTAGTGGACTGCGATGCAGAATCCACTCCTGAGTAGGTGGAATGGTGGTTGTTAAACCAATACTCTTTTATGGGGTATTGGTGTAGTGGATCCACTATACGATCCACTCCAACGGGGCACTCTTCGCTGTGGTCAGGTTAAAGGACACGTGTCTGTACTCAAGGATTACTTATGGGCACACCAGAATTCTGATGAAATACTCGGAAATCCATGACAATGTTGACTACTGTGTACGTTTTTTTGGTGGAGTTTATCATTTCGCGTATGCTCTGACTGGTTCAAAAGGGTGAACGGGGTTTCTATGTAGAAAAACTTTAGGCTTCAAGATGGTTTCAGCATTTTACAAGCCGAAATCTCTGCTATAGCTGATCCAGCTAGATGACTAAAGTATTGTACAATTTATTTTTTTACCAACAGCAGCCATCTCTCCTATTAATGCTATGTACAGTACATCCATAACTATGGATTGTCTTAAAAAAAAATAGCGAGACATTCGAAGGTGTCAGAACACTGCACCCATATCGCGCTGCGAGTTGGAAAGAGTGACTAATTGTCTGGTGGCAAGTCACGTGGTTCCACTATGATGCGCGCAGGACACGCAACTTCATTAACTTCGAAAAAGTTCGGCTGCTTTAACTGGTACCTACACTAATGAGACACTGGAACTTTGTGACCCCCGAAAGGATGATGTTTCTCTTGTGTAATAACTATTGCAGAAGCTGTAGTGACGAAGAGGAGCACGAGAAAGTTATGTCACCGCTGGGCTCTAAATTTCTGCCAGACTTAGATATCCTGGCGATCATGGAAGTTTAGAATATCATCTTTCGTAATCACCACAAAATTGTTTTAAGTAATAAATCTGCAGTAGGTCTTCTATTTCAGGGTATCACAAAGGCATCGAATCAACGTATCCAAGAGGATTGTTTACAAATACAATAGCACTTAATCCTAAATCTCTTAAATTATTGTTTAATCCCATTTGGTGAAAACCAGACATTAAATCTAGGCAAGAAAAATATTTAGTTCTTCCCAGTTGATCCAAAATATCGTCTATTCTTGGTAATGGGAACTTATCTGCTACCAATTTTGTATTTATTTCTCTATAATCTCCATCTTTTATTTTCTGAATTGAGTAAAGATTTCTTTGGTACTAATAGAATTAGACTATTTTGTCTTCTACTAATTTTTTAACTTGCTTATTTTTTTTTCTTTTTTATGTGAATGTGGTATTCTATAATTTTTAATGTACATATATCAGTTGTGCATCCTTTACTCTGAATTTTTGTTCATAAAAATTATTAGTGGTTATTGCTTCTGTTTCTAAACCAAAAATATCACAATATGAATTGCAAAGTTCTGTTAATGTGTTTTTAAATTCATCAGGAAAATATTTAGTTAAAATTTGCAAGACTTGAACTTTTCTGCTTGTTTGTCTTACAGAAGTGTTTTTTAATACATTGCAGTTTGAGATGTTTTCGGTTTTTATTTGACTTTGTTTTATTTTACTAATGTTGTTGTTAGTATTAAGTATGCGTATAAAAGCATTGTTTGTTGTTACTAAGGTATTAGCAATGAAAACAGCTGGTTGTAATTCTTGATTTGGTATTAGTAGTTCATTATTTGATCTTGCAGCTAATATTATATCATCTCCACTATTAATTATAGGTATTAATATTGGATGCTTGATATAATAAGGTCGTAGGATAAGGTAATCAGTGTTGTTATTGAAATCTAGTATGCAATTATATTTTTTAAAGAAATCCATGCCGATGATTCCATCGCATGGTATGGGAAAATCATTTTGTACTACTTAAAATTTATGTGGTATTAAAATTTTTTGTATTTAAGATCGAAATGTATACTTTTTATTGATTGTACTTTACCCTGTCCTATTCCGCTTAATGTTGTTCTTTTATTAGTATTTACATTTTTAATATTGAGATGTGTTATTTTTGTCAATGAAATATCAGCTCCTGTGTCAATTAATAAATTTATTGGTTTGCTAGTATTATTTATTTGAAGTTGAACAATGAAACATAAGTTGAAGTTTAAGTGATATATTTTATTATTTTTTGAATTATTCTTAGGGGAAGATCTTAGTTTTCCGAATTAATTTTGTTTGATTCTGTTGCTCTAATGTAATTTCTGTTTATACTGTTGTTATTTTGTATTGCCTGTAATTATTATTGGATTATTGTTGTATCTACTGTTATAATTATTACTATTATTGTTATTGTTTCGTGTGTAGCGATTCCTTCCACGAAAATTTGTATAAATTCTACGAAAATTACTATTTTGATTGTTTTGTTTTCTTCTGTAATGCAATATAGTGTTTTATTGATCAGTTACTTCTGTGCAACTATTTACAAATTTGCTAATAGCCTCGTTTATGCTATTGCACTGTCCTGCTTCCAAGATAAGTTCTGCTTTATCAATAGTGCAGTTTTCAGTAAGTGTCTTCACAGCAACTTGTGTTGAGTATTTGTTTGCTAAGTCACAGGGTAGTCCATGTGATATATATGCGCTCTCCAAGGACTTAAATACTTGTTCTATTTTGCTGCAATAATTGTTAGCAGTTTTATTGTTTTGTTTAATGTTCATAATTTTAGCTGTTACAACCTCCACTGTTTCACCTTTAACCGAACTGGTTAGTTTGTTTATTATATCTAGTATTGTCGATTGATGACTTATTAAATTATTTGTATTAGCTTTTAATTTTGTTTTAATAAGGGTTATTGCAATTGCTTATAGCCTATTTATACTTACTCACATCTTAGAGATGTGTGTGGAAGATGTTGCAAATTGAAAAAAACCTGTTTACATTACATTTTCAACATCTTTAATCTGCCAATTATTACTTCACGTGTTTTGGTTTGGGCAAACAACGAAGAATTTTTTCTTTTTTACTATAAAAAATTTATGTATTACTATTATTAATTATATATTACTTTTGATGAAATTAAAATTTACTTATATTGTTCTGTTCCGCTCATTGTATAAATTTTTAACACTTTTCTAGTGATGGTATGAGTTTTTGAAGGTTTCTTTCGGTTTTTTTTAGTGATGACACTAAAATAATCGAAAGATGTTGAGTTCAGCAAAATGAGATGTGAACATCTTGTAAATATTGTTTTTATTTACTGTTTTTATATAAAAAAATGTTATAAATTCTTTATTTTTATCCAATATTTCGCTACCAACAATGTGTAGCTTCTTCAGGGATATTTTCAACAACAATGTTTACTAAAATTATGTTTTGAAAAATTTTTTTTTAACATACATACATATTTTAAAGAACTCAAATAAAAATTTGTTGATGTTATTTCCTTGTCTCTACTTAATATAATAAAATAACATAACATAGATACAAAACTAACATAACAGAGATACTTATTATGTAATATATAATAAACTAAGTTAAGTGTTGAATTTTATTAACTAAATATCTATGATTCTGTGCTACATTTGCTGTATTAATTTTATAAATAATATAGTTGGTACTTTTATTATATTTAACATTTCTAGCATTAATCTACGTTTATAATTATTTTCTGTACTCAAAATTGAAATTTTCTTAAAATCTGGACAATGATTAGTCATATTACAATGCAGTGATAAGACTGTTTTTTCTGTTGATGTTGTATTTCTGTATTTATTATCAGATCTATGTCCTGCAAGTCTAATTTTAAGTTCATTTTTAGTTGTGCCAACATACATCTTGTTACAATTTTCATATTGTTGAAAGATCTTGAGTTTTTTTCATATAGACTTTATATGGAAAGATGTTGACATCTTGCCAAAATGATGAAAGATGTAAGTGTAAATAGGCTATTAGTGTTCACCCTTGATTGTGTTTACTAAATGTAGTGAATCAAGATATGTACGTAAGTTTTCTGATTTACCGTCAAAATCTGTATTCAGAAATTCTACTACGGCTTGACTCATTGTGATTGTTTTAGTTTGTACAGTTGTATTATGAGTAACAATTTCGTGTAGTGAATATGGTAAATTAATTTGTAATGATTTTTTTTCGACAAGCGTGATTTTAAATCATTAAAGAATGGTTGTGCTACTGTCTGGCGAGCTTTTGTAAGTCTATTATAGTGTACGTTACGTAAAACTCTTGTTTTTTCTACCCATGTAAGAAGATTATTAATATGGTATTTGATTGTTTCTTCTTTGATTGGCCTATCAATGTTTAAACATTTATATGATCGATCAAGTTTTTCTTTTATTGTCCTTGCTTTATTAATTACTAGGTGCGCCCCGCGATTTCAGCCGCGTAAGTCTACATCCCGTGTGAATATCGGGTTGAAAGTAAGCTATGTGTTGAGAGATATATTGGCTACCACAAGGTAGCCATTTGGGTCCTTTATTGTTCCTCATATTCATTAATGATCTACCGACCTGTATTCACCATTCAAACATACTAATGTACGCTGATGATGTAAAGCTTTGCCTTAGCTTTAATAATTCTAATGTGTCCTCATTACTCCAAACGGATTTGAATAACCTCACCCGATGGTGCAATCTAAACTTAATGGAGTTAAAGTCCTCTTTCACACACGTCAGGTTTACCTGATCAGTTTTTGATTAATTTTCTTTTGAACCTGCGTTCGTGTTCATACACACCGTCAAGTTTGTTTCATCAAGTTTCGTTTTCTTTGCTTTCAACTTTGTATGCTTTTTGACATTTCATTTTATTACAATTGTTTTTCATCCAAAAAGTTCGATATTTTGAATTCAGAAATTAAAACTTTATATTGAGTAATAATAAAAATGAATCCAGAAGAAAAAATTGAAATCATAAAAACAATAATGGAGTGCTTAGGAGAAGCTATTGATTTGGATTCTGGCGATAGCGGGAAAGAGGACATATTATATGGTTTGTATATTAATATACAAGTTTTTCTTTTGAAATTATTAGTTTGTGTAAAGCTTTAACAGATTTTTGCATGAAAGCAACATACCTTCCAACGAAAAGAACAAAGAAAAAGTGGATGAAACCATGGAGATACTTAAGATCAGAGCGCGGTTCTTTCTCATTCCTGACAAAGGAATTGCTCTTAAATGATGAAGAATCATATAGAAACTATTTGAGAGTATACAAGGGCCAGTTTGATTTTATTTTGAATTTAGTGGCACAGGATATCAAGCGTACAGATACCCAAATGAGAAATTCCATTTCTCCTGCTGAACAGTTAGCACCAACATTGCGCTTTCTTGCTAGTGGTAAGTGTTTAACATTAAGTGTAGATATTTTATCTTTTTAAAGGAATATATTAGTGTATCAACAATAACATATCGTTACCTTAATATAGAAATGCCCCATCTCAATATTTTTTTTAAGATCGAGTTTTTGCATTTTTCGATACATTAGATGTTTATCTACCGAACTATAAAAAAATCTCTATTTAAACAAAAGAATGAGCTAGGGCATTTCTATATTAAGGTAACGATATGTATGTACATTAATTCAAATATAAAACTTTTGTAGGAGAGTCTTTTCAGAGCTTAAACTACCAAACACGAGTTTCCACTTCGTGTATTTCAAGTATAGTGCCGAGAGTCTGCAAATCAATTTCCAAACGAATGGATGGCAAATATTTGAAGGTATTATACTGTTTTAAATTTGTATTATTATACATATATATTTACATATACAAATTTTGCTTTTTAGTTTCCAAGTAATCGGGCAGAATGGAAAGAGAAAGCTAGGGAGTTCGCAATAAAATGGCAATTTCCGAACTGTCTAGGTGCTGTAGATCGTAAGCACATAAGCTTTCGCCCATTACGTTCAGACGGAGCATTCTACCACAATTACAAAGGCACAAACAGCATCATTTTAATGGCCTTAGTTGACGCAAATTGCAAATTTATATTTGTTGATGTTGGCTGCAATGGCCGCTGTAATGATGCTGGTGTGTTCCTTCAGAGTAGCCTAAAAAAAATTTTGGAGAATGAAGAAGAAATACCGCTAAATGCGATTGTTGGAAATGGTCGATGCCTGCCTTTTGTGATTGTTGGGGATGATGCATTTCCATTGCAAACACATCTGATGAAGCCGTATCCATACCATAGCAACTCAAGGGATAAGCAAATGTTTAATGCAAGGTTATCTCGAGCAAGACACGTTGTTGAGCATACATTTGGAATTTTATCGAATCGCTTTAGGATATTTCTAGCTCCCATTAATTGGAAAGTGGAAACGGTGGAATCAATAATATATACTTGTTGCATTTTACATAATTTTTTGTTAGAAGCGGATGACAATTATCTGAGCTCTACTTCAGACTACCCATCTGAAATAAAGTATACCTTGACAACTGTATATAATCCTAGAAAAGGTGGAGCAGAACTCATTAGACAACAGTTCATGTCATATTTCAATAAAGAAGGAAAGTTAGATTGGATGAAATAATTTTTTTTAAATATTTTCATGTTTATTTAAAAAAATTTATTATTTATATACATACATATGTACATTTATTCAATATAATAAAATAACTTTAAAAACTAAATGCAGTTCTTTTCAATTTTGCTAACAAAAATAATAAACAAACAAAAATGAGCATTATGGAATAAGAAAAAGAGAATAAACAAACAAAAATTAACATATTGTTAAAACTAATTGCAGCTCTTTTCAATTCTGCTAAAAGTAAAAAAAAAAAACAAAGTGCTTTCACATAAACAAAATTAGTACATATCACATTAAAAAGAATTCAGTCTTCAAAATAAAACCTTCGGCTTTAACTTCTTTTGGGCAGGCACTCATAGCCAATGGACTGCTACGGTCTCGTAATTTAATCCTAAATTAAAAATATATTTAGCTTAACAGCAATATGCATAACTTATTACTCACTTTTTAAATTTCAATCAAAATCTTCGTCGTCAAATATTCCCTGCATAGAAAGCTCTAAAATATCATTTCCAGAGGATGAAGTAGATGCACTTTGCTTTTGTGATGACTGTCTCGTTAGCTTTCGCATAAGGCTTTGGACTTCCCAGGCAGCATCAGCTTGATCTTCCGGATTAATCATTTCCATTTGGTTTATGACAACGTTTCCCAGCCAAGTATATTTTTTTTCAACATTTCTTTCGGCTAGTACCGTTTTGAAGTTATTCGAGTCTTTCCGGAAACCATTAAATCCAGAAAAGCTCTATTACGTTCAATGTTATTGATAGAAATTATTATACATGTTATTTTCAAACAATTCAAGCATACCTTCTGCATTTTTTCGGAGGTCGCTGCAAGTGCTGCCTTCAGTAGCATCTGGGGTGATCTACAAAATATACATATTTAATTTGTAAAAACTTTATATATGTAGATTATATATATTTACCTTAGTGTTGTCTTTGCTTTGTCTATTTTGCGTATGGATTTTCAAGAAATGCATCTGCTGGAAACACCAAAGCTTGGGAACGTACACATCGGTGATTCCAGCTCCACTTTTTTTAGACTGCTCTATTGTGCGAACTTCTTGCATATACTGCATTCGTAGAACTCGCCGCTTAATTTCATCTATCGTTATATTTTCATTATATTTTTTTAACTCTTCCATAATACAGTTGAAGGCTTGAGATTTCTTAACTCTGTCCAAATATTCCAGAGATTTTTTGTGGTAAATACACGGATTCTGCTCGACGCACAATATCAGCTTTTCTATTTGTTCCCGACTCCATTTTTGCGACATTTTATTTATTTTTTCTTAAACAATTTTCCTCACAAATAACTTTTAAGATTTAAATTATTTAAACTGAGCAGAACAATTATTGCACGACGAAACATGTAATAAAAAGAAATGTCAAACTACTATTCTGCAGCCAACTTCAAGTATAAAATTTTCTTAAACTTGATGGTACGGTCAGGTTTGTACCTCCTTCTATTCTCTTCTCCCCTTTCTCCTAAAAACTCAAGACTTGACGAGTCAAACCTGATGTGTGTGAAAGGGCACAAACTTAAAGAAGTGCAAATGTATGTCGTTTCACAGAGTATTATCCATACAATGTACCTACAGAATTAACGACTATGCAGTTGAAAAAATCGATTTATTTCTTGATCTTGGTGTACTACTGGATACTAAGCTAGATTTCAACCCTCACATCTCCCAGATTATAAATAAAGCTAAAGGAGTTCTTGGTTTTATTAAACGTTGGGGAAAGGAGTTTGACGATCCGTATGTTATAAAGCAATTATATACTTCTCTTGTAAGAACTATTTTGGAATATGGATGTGTGGTCTGAGATCCGCAATATGAAGTTCATAGTAAGAAAATTGAATCTGTTCAAAAACAATTTTTGATATTTTGTCTTAGAAGTCTACCCTGGAATATAAATGCAAATCTTCCATCATATGAAAGTCGCCTATCTCTTATCAAGCTCCCTAAATTAGAATCTAGAAGAAAATGTATGAATGTTTCATTTATTTTAAACTTAATCAACGGTATTACTGTTTCCGACGTACTGCTGGGTAAAATTGGATTTATAATTCCACAACGCCCGACAAGATATTACATGCCCCTCAAGCTACAATATTTTCGCACTAATTATGGTAACTCTCATCTATTTCGTCGAATGTGTGCAGAATTCAACAACCTTTACGACTTAATTGATTATTCATCCCATCCTAACACCATTAAAAGAAATATCATTAATCACTTGAATAATTTGTTTTATATACGTATCTCAATTATACTATTTTGATTTAAACTTAATACTGTATTAAAATATTTTCAATGGCCTGTAAGAATTTTTTCATAGGCTGATTAAACAAAATAAACAAAAATATGTGTGTGTATTTCACATTCACATTTCATTATATTTTATTAGGATTGATTTGGTGGTAATGCAAAAGTTGCTATTGCAATATACTGCTATAAACTATATTAAACGATTTTTTTCGTTCCGCATATATGTGCAGATTTTGTGCTTTAGAAACCCGTCAGCAAGCCACATAGAGCTGGCCGTGAGAAAAACACGGCGTGCCCAAATGTAAGCCTGCTACCTTTAAGGTTTGGCCTTGTGGTTTGTTAATAGTCATAGAAAATGCAATTTTCAATAGAAACTGCAGGCGTTTAAAATTAAATGGTAAATTTTAGGTATGATTGGGATGCTTCTCCTTGGCTTCTCCAGTTAAGATTGTGGCCTTCACAATATGCCGTCCTAGTTCTTAATATTTTTTCTAGCAACGATAAGTAATGAAAATAAAAATTGATACGGAAAATATTATATTCACATTTTTGACAAAAAAAGAAATACCATCTAGCCAAAATAAAAACGACAAATACTATTTTTTTTTAAATTAAAATAAATGAAATATTTATTTCTACTTACTTGACACTTATCGTTATATTTTGGACAATTTACACAACATCTTTATAAATTATAGCCTATGTGTTATTCTGATATATAAACTAAATTATTGTAAAGTTTCATTAAAAACATTGTGATAACATTGGCATTGGGCTTTTCTAATTTTGACTATGTTTTCCCCTTTTTAAAAATTATTTTGTACTCATTTAATTGTTTTGTCTTTTTTCCTTTTCTAACCTTTCTACCCATCTCATTGCACGAATTGTTTCTTCCTCTATTCTAGTTTTACTTATTATATCATTCTCAGTAAGGACACCGGGCATTCCTATAGCTTCCTTAGCTAAATATTCTATCCTTTCTTTTATTGGGATTTCACGTTCAACAAAAATATTTAAATTTTTCTTTTGAATTATAAAGGATCATTTCCACAATACAAAAATTGTTCATACATTTAAATTTTTTTCTTTTATTTATTTATTTTTTTCTTAATTCTAAATATTCTGTAATTATGGTTTCCATTCTGTCGATTTGAATCCACATTTATTGGGCGGGTTCCCAGGATGGTGGTGGATTAGAATTAATTAATATAATTAGGTTCGTTCCCTCTTATAGGTTATTAAGAGTGCGCATAAGGCGCACTTCCTTCAATAATTTTAATACTTAAAATTTACAGCAACTATTGTTCCTCATGTTCATTAAAATTTACAGCAACTGCTGTTCCTCATGTTCATTAAAATTTACAGCAACTGTTGTTCCTCATGTATATGGCAGACAGGTAAAACACACAGTCCAGTAGCATCTTAAAGGCTAATTCGCCAGGATAATATAGAAAGATTTTTTATGCTAAGTGCGATTTACGCATATTTTTAGCATTAGGAACTGACCAACTAATAATGTCGCTCCAGTGGTTATTTTAATTCTGATTTTATTTGGGAAAATCTTCTCCTTTTATATCAGTTTTGAGAAGAAAGATTAACCCCTTTAACTTTATTACTTAATCATTATTTACGTTTAGTTTTTTATAATTACCTAAATATAGTTCAGCGTGAAAAAAATTTTTTTCAAACATACGAAATGTAAGGCGAGCATTAGGTAAATATATTTTTCAAGTGCTGCGGCAGTGACCAAAAGTTAAACACAGATTAGGTTTTTGACGTCACAACACTGGCTACATACAATAAACACATATTCGAAGTGCAGCGGCACGAGGTATCAAGTGATGTTTGTTGTCCATGTGAGTTTTAAGCTGAATTCACCCATCGTTTCAGAGCAAAATTTATGTTCTGAAACATTTTTTTTTGTAGTTTGACGTTTTTATGTTAGAGAGAGAGAAAGAGAGTAACTTGTTTCGAAACATGAATTGGTTTAATTTTAATTCGTGTTCCCCAACAGAAAGTATAATTTCTTAAGTGAAGTAGAACTGAGATGCCACAGCATATTATATGTACATATGTATAGTAAAATACAGAACTTGTTTTATACTTTTGTATGTATAACAACACACTTGTTTCGTATTGTTTATGTATATAATAAAATACGGAGCATTTGTTTTGTATTAAAAAATACATAACTGGTGAATATTGTTATAAATAAAATTAAATAAATAGTGATATTGCCCAATTGTAAAACCCACACACATAGTTTGCAAAATTATTTCACATGGTAGCCTTGATGTTGCAGAACAAATGCGCGAAGTGGGTGAATCGCTTCAGAGCATACTCTCAAAAAACTAAAAATGTTTTCGAACGTCAATATCGTTCTGAAACCATGGCTGAGTCCAGCTTAAGTTTAAAATTTCATCCTCATCATCTTTCCAAATTCGTCTCGTAACATTATTAATAAAAAAAAAGTCAATTATTTTTCAGGGCAATATCAATACTGTCGACTTGTATAGAGCGTAAAGTGCAATACCTTTTAGCATTATTGATGAAGACTTTTTTTAAATCAAACACACTACCCACTAACATACTTATCTTCATCGGATTCAGAATGATCATGCCGTCATGCGCATCAGAAGACATATGCGGGATAAAAGCAATGTTTTGTCCCTGCTAGATAAAGCGTAAGTAATTAACATGCATGCATACTTACATATTTTAAAATGAATACATAGTAATTAATTTTATTTGCAGATTCAAACAGCGATTCAGGTTGTCAAAAGAAGCATTCAGCTTCAATCAAGTTACTTTCGTAACTTGATTTTGTTGGGCACATGTCAACAGCAGTACCGCCAATGCTCCAGTTAGCCGCAACACTATCGCTTTTTGGGAAGGTACTGGAAATTTTTTAACATGCTGTGGGCAACGATTATTTAATTGGCATGTGTAAGAGCACAGTTAGCAAACTTGTTAAAAAAGCTGCGAAAGAAATTAAGGCAAAACTTCCCCTGAATTTTATACAGTTTTCTCCTGAACATTCATTTGAATGCATGGAAGTCTTCATAAGAAAATATTATATTCCTAGAGGTTGGTACTTTTAAAAACCCATTATGTACTATAAATGATTTACACACTCCTAATTCTTTAGTTATAGGTTGCATAGACGGTACCCATATTGGTCTGCAAAAGCCATCTAGAAATGAGCACGTTCAGAAAAGGTTTTCATAGCTTTAACTCAATGGTTTTTGAAAAAGAAATAACAAAGAGCAGTTTAAATTCAATTTGTATTTCTAGATATATGATCATGAGCACAAGTTTCTGGCAATTAATTCGAAGTATGGTGGAACGGCACATGATTCCTTTGTGTGGAAACATTCCGATGAAAGAAATTTGTTAGAACAACTTTACAACGCTAATAAGATAAAAAACGCTTGGCGTTTGGGTATATTAAATTAAATATATTATTATCACATATGTTATTGTTTAATTAATTTCAGAGGACTCTGGATATCCCTTAGATCCATGGTGCATATAGGAACCCTGGAGAGGGAGCAATGGAAGCTCACTTTAACGAGGTTCACTCTAAAAGTAGATGCATCGTTGCGAGGTATATTGGTATAAGGGACGTTGGAAAATTCTTTCCAAGGATAAAAGTCGTTACCATCCCGAAAAAGTCGCACTTTTGGCAAATGTATCTACGGCGTTACGCAATGTTTGCATTAAATTTAAAGTGGAACACGACACAGAAATTGCAGTAAGTGAATATGCCCAAATCGAAGTTGACTTTGGTGCTGAAACACATTTGACTAGAAAGGGAAATAAAATCCGGAATGACGTAAAGATCTTCCTACAAAATAATTTACAAATATAAATAAGTTAATAAATATACGTGTCATAAATATATTAAAACTGAAAATAATTTTTTTATTAAAAATAGTTAAAATTAACAACACATTTTTTTAAAAATAAAATTAAAAATAACATATACTTCATATCTTCAAGTAGAGTACATTATGCTAAACTATTATGATATTATTAGAAAGTTTTAACAAAGACTCTATAACATAAAGATGTTGCACTTCCATACACTGATTTGCCGGTAGTAAAATGTTAATGGGATTTATACTAGTTATCATTAAAGAGAGTAAAAAGTTTTTACTCTGAGCCACAGAAACTTGTGGAGAGAAATATCAAAGGAGAGAATATTTTAAAGTATACAGATGTACAATCATATGTATGTTTGTGCTTCTGTGTATTTTCTATTTATTTTTTTCATAAAATTATATGTGAACAGTGTGACCAGATTTTAAAGTAACATAAAGCTAAATCAGGCTTAATATAGAGCTAAAAAGAGCCGAAGAAGGAATTTTAAAGCCAATAAATAAAGCCAAATGTTTTTATAGCTTTGCAATAGCATGATGTTAAATGATGTTTATGTAGGTATAAAAATTATAAATATATATATTTGGTTCATTTAAATAAGAAACATTGAGTCGATAACAACATAAAATTCAGCACGAAAATAAGAGTTAAAGAAATAAAATTATTTATTTAGCAAGGATTATGTTCATAAACATAACTTTTATTTATTTTGATATATAAATATATTACATGATATTGAAATTAAAGAAAAAGCTAAACATTGTTGAAAAAAACTGAGAAAAAGCCAAGAGCTAAATGAAATATTTCCAGCCAAATATTAAAAAACAAAGCTAAATTTAGCTCCAAAAAAGCTATGGCCACACTGTATGTGAATAAGAAAATGAGCTTTACAAGTGCTTGTATGGAAAAGAATACGTACATATTTCATTTTAATACGTACATAAGTACATACATGTGTATATTATTAATGTGCAATATTGGATGCAATTTTTGAGGACTACTTTCACCTTCAACTTCTTAAAACAAAATATCCATAGTATTTAATTTAAAATTACTTTATTGGCAATAACACATATTAAAGTTGTTTGCTCTTATAATGATTGAAAATTTTAACTTTTTGACCACTTGATGATTTGTTCTTATGTATGTACATGAAGAATGCTTACGCAGTAAAGTTATTATATTAAGCATATGTATTCCATGTTTGTAACATACTTATGTACGTTGTTTTCATCGAACCGTGTTTAGTGTGTCGACTAAATATTAAAAAAATTAAAAATATACATATGTTGGAAAAGGCACAACAAGAAAAGGACAGTTTTCTTCGGTCTTTGCAAACTATGACAAAATTATTATAAAAAAATAACAGCCATAAGTATGTATGTATATACATATATACATATGTACATCCATAACAACAGAGTCTAAGAAAATATATTAAGTTACGCAAAAAACATTAGAAAAAGAATAAATAAGCCATTGGATTTCGTTGCTAAGTACTTGTCCCCCGCATCGTAGAGAAGCACAAAATTTTTGAATTTTAAAAATATATGGCGTGCAACATCTTTATACCATAGAGTCTTTGGTTTTACTTTTGCTTTCATTTCTTTTGTACTCTGGGAGATCTTTTTAAAATAAAACTAAAAATAAAATATACTTCATATCTTCAACTAGTGTACATTATACTAAACTATAATGATATTATTAAAAAGTTTTACTTTTGTTTTTTTTTAGCAATTGGAGTTCGATCGATTGATTGATAAAAGATTTTTTTATGTACTTTATTTATGAAAGGCTTTTTTCTCTCACTCGCACACACATTTCTCAAAGCTTCTGGACTAACATGTTTCCCTAATTGTAATTTGGCCTCGGCAGGAAGTTTAAGGGAGCTTAAATGCAGTTTAGTTTGCACTAGCCATCGTTCATCCAGATCTGAAAAAATCGTTCATTTGCTTGGTTTTTGAAATATTTTCGTAATTTTTTGCATTTTCGTAACGCATATTTTGTTTTAGTTATCTGAGTTATTTCGAACAGGTTTTGAAAATTTTCATTATTAATTGCCTTATTTCTGAATATGCCTGTGAACCACGACGCGCAATATTCTCACACTGTTTCAAATGAATTTTTTGTGCAATATATTCCGTTATCACAAGTTATGAAAACGAAGTTACCACATGGTATGGTATTTAATTGCATTTGAAACAAAGATGTTCAATTATACAATCTTTAACCTCATCTGATATTGTTTACTTTTATAATAGTTTATTAGAAGCAAACAAAATTAAAGAATTATTTTTAAACAAAATTATAGGCAACAAAATTAAATTTTATATAAACTTCCCATCAAAGTAATAATCAGACAACGTGAGACACAGTAAAAATAATATAATACAAACTCTCACGTATTGTATTTAATGGGAAGGCATTTTTGATGTAGTACCGGCTGTAGTATATTTGGCATTGGTCCAAGAAGTTTTTGGCAATAATCGGTTTATATTTTTGCCTATTCTTTCTTCAGAGGCATATTCAGTTAAATTTTATTCTAAAATTCCCGTTTTTTGGAAATTCTTCCTCTAGAGAGTTTTCATTGATGAAATTTGACTATAGTCCAAATTTTTTTGATTAAAAACGCAAATGTTAAGGGTTCCGACTCTTGGACCTTATAGTGGACCACAAGAGCTTCAAAATAAAACAAAATTTAGTCGCCCACATATTCCCGTTTTTTAGAAATTCATCCTCCAGAGAGTTTTCATTGATGAAATTTGACTATAGTCCAAATTTTTTTGATTAAAAACGCAAATGTTAAGGGTTCCGACTCTTGGACCTTATAGTGGACCACAAGAGCTTTAAAATAAAACAAAATTTAGTCGCCCACATATTCCCGTTTTTTAGAAATTCATCCTCTAGAGAGTTTTCATTGATGAAATTTTACTATAGTCCACATTTTTTTATTAAAAACGCAAATGTTAAGTGTTCCGACTCTTGGACCTTATAGTGGACCACAAGAGCTTTAAAATAAAACAAAATTTAGTCGCCCACATATTCCCGTTTTTTAGAAATTCGTCCTCTAGAGAGTTTTCATTGATGAAATTTTACTATAGTCCAAATTTTTTTATTAAAAACGCAAATGTTGAGGGTTCCGACTTTTGGATGTTATAGTGGACCACAAGAGCTTTAAAACAAAACAAAATTTAGTCGCCCACATGTTCCCGTTTTTTAGAAATTCATCCTCTAGAGAGTTTTCATTGATGAAATTTTACTATAGTCCAAATTTTTTTTATTAAAAACGCAAATGTTAAGGGTTCCGAGTTTTGGACCTTATAGTGGACCGCACGAGCTTTAAAATAAAACAAAATTTAGTCGCCCACATATTCCCGTTTTTTAGAAATTCATCCTCTAGAGAGTTTTCATTGATGAAATTTTACTATAGTCCAAAGTTTTTTATTAAAAACGCAAATGTTGAGGGTTCCGACTTTTGGATGTTATAGTGGCCCACAAGAGCTTTAAAATAAAACAAAATTTAGTCGCCCACATATTCCCGTTTTTTAGAAATTCATCCTCTAGGGAGTTTTCATTGATGAAATTTTACTTTATATAAAACGCAAATGTTGAGGGTTCTGACTTTTGGACGTTATAGTGGCAAAATTTAGTCGCCCACATGTTCCCGTTTTCTCAGGATCCTGGCTTATCCTCTCTAGAATCTTAAAATTTTTGTACACAAAAAATCACAGGTTATTGGTATAGATATACCAAAGTATTAATTTATTATCAAAGCGAAGGACCTAGTTGGATGTTCTGTTAATTTTTTCCAAGGTGTGTCCAAAAATGTGCCCATTATTCTATTTGGAACACATACACCCAGATTTTTCATGCTTAACATTGCTCTGTTAACAGGTTAACAGAGGTCTGTAAACGTGCCTGGTTTGTGTCTAGGGTTATAAATTTCGAAATTTAACTTCACACGGGTTATAGGTGAATATCCTAATGAGTTGACAGAAGTTTTTTTTTTATTTCTTGATTCTTGACATACCAGAATTTGATGGAAAGTTTACAGATTGAGATACTTTTAAGGTATTTTTTGAGCAGTTGATTTTGTCACAACCAATTTCAAATATACAAAAAATGTGTGTACTGAAATCAAAACTAGCCGGGGAAACATTAATGAATATTTCTTAATTGCCATTCAGGGAAGAAAATTTTGATGTAGCTTAGAAACTGGACGATCAGATGAGGCTTCAGTTTGAACAGCACTTAGGTAAATCCCGAGATCTTCCAACGGCCAACTTGTAGATTTTTTGCAGTAAATGCAATATTCATTGGAAGCGAGTCAACAATTTACAAAATTGATGATGGAGGTACCAGATTCCGGGAAACTAATCTAAAACTCTCAAGATTTAGAAGATTTCCTATTAAAAATAAATTACAAGAGGTAAAAAAATTTTAAATTTTGCTGCAAATGTCTTTGTCCAGGTCATCTCACAAAAATGATTCATGAAGATAGAACCAAACCAAAAACTGTTTGGGTGAACAGTGGCAATGAAAATAATAATGGCTGCGTCTTGTTATTACAGCAATTGTATAGGTTAAAACAGGAGATAATAAATGGATAGATTGTCGTGTATTACTAGATAGAGGTTCTAAATGAAATCTAGTAGCAAAAGAGTTGTGTTGTTTCTCAAGACTAAACAATCACCATTATTCTATTTCGCGTCGGAAACATCGTCAGCAATTTTGAGGCAACATCAATTTCACACAACGTCAATACTAATTTTGTATTCCCTAACAGTGTTATGACGATGTTGCCTATTTATCGATAAATAAAACACACAGCCAGCTGGTTCACTTAGTTTACTATTTTCGGTAAAAGTGTTTTCGGATAAATAAAAAAATTGTGCATACATTAAAATAAAAATGATTTTCTTCTCGATCCGGACTCCAGTGACGAAGAAAATAAAAAAATTGATAGTGGAAAGAAGACGGCTTAGACAGAAATCTTGTATTTTTAACTTGCCCGATGAGAAGTAACAAATTTGAAGCAATAATTTCCCAAATAATGGATTTTTTATCCTTTTTAAGATTTGGAAGTTATTTTCGGTTAAATAAACCATCTTTTGAACATATCCTACAAATAATAGAGCCTCATTTAAAAAGGGGCGAGGTCAAAATATGTTCCAAACACCATACAATTGGCAGCGATTCTTTTCAAGTTCTTGGACAAGCTTCTCGAATTGGCATTTATTTTTTTATTTTAATTTTTTCCATTATTTTATTTAAACCAAAAATCAACACAATATACCAAAAAGTCAAAACTAAGATATAAAAAATACCAAAAACACAGAAAAAAAGAAAATTGTAATGTTGAATTTTTCAAAGTTTTAAAACACAATAGAAAGCAACGCAAGACAACACCAAAAATGGCGACGAGCAATTCAATGGCAATTAGAGACAACATCAACGTCAATTTTGTTTACAAAATACCAAACCTATGTTAAAAGTCATCGATAAATGGCAATACCGCCAACTAGAATACAGATTTGATAAAAAACAGCGTTGTTTTCTATTGCTGTTGTCAAGTAGAATAAGGGCGAATATTTACAAATAATTATTCTCAGTGTAAGAAGTTTATTTGTTCATCAACAGAACCATATAAAAAACATAATTCCAATTTAAGGACATTTTATAAACTATTTGAAAGTATAAATGTAAACTCACAAGCAAATTTAAAAAATAACATTATAATAAGTGTAATAGGCTATGTTTCATATAAACCAAAACCCGACAAACAACTTTTATTCCATATGACTTTATTTTATTTTTCTAGACCTTTATAAGGCCTATTACACTTACTGTAATGTGATTTTTTTAAATCATTTGTAAGTTTCCATTTCAATTCTCGAATGTTTTATGAAACTCTTTTGCTAAGATGAGAAATTTGAAACTTTTCAAAACTGTGGTTGAAGTCTACTGATGATTTGTTAAAATCGCCAATGCAATGAATATAGACATTGCTTTAACCACCCAACAAATAAATTTCATGTTGTATTAGTATAATGACAATATATCAAATAGTAAACAGTTATATGTTGGGTTTGGTTTTCATAGCCTACTACACTTATTATAACTTTTAAAAATCATTTATAAATGTCTGTACATAATATGAAGGATTTGAAAACTGTGGTATAAGTTTACTGATGATTTGGTAAAGTATTAATAAAATGCATATAGACATTCAACCACCAACAAATATACAAACATGTGCTCTTCTTGGATTTTATACAAAATTTTTCCGTTGCATTGATTACTCTAATATATGTGTAAACTTACTGCAAAAGCTTTAAGACATGAACAGTTCTTGTTATTTATTAGCGAGTTTTATCTAATTAAAGTGTCTTGACTGAAGAATGGTTAAATTCTAATGGAACTGCATAAAAGTTTGGTCATGTCCTCAGCTATCTGCTTTTAAATTGTCTTTAGCTGTCAATGAAAATTCGTTACATACATGCAGCTGTAGTAGTGTATTACTCTTTATATATAAAGTTATCTGCATAAGATTTTATCTCTAGAAATGTTGAATGAAATAGACAAAAAGATCTCTGTTAGCGAACTTGTGTTAAAAGAAAAGATCAAAGGCCTTCACTAAGAAATTACAATTTTTCAATGCTCGCTATGGATGAGCTCAAGACTTTAAATATCTAGCGAAGAAATATCTTCACAGTCATTTTGGTGGATTATTTCAAAAATAAGCTGAAGGCGAAAATTAGAGAACTTGGAATGCTCAATGAACATGTTTTGCGAATTGATGAAACAAAACATGTAGGTGTTTTAATTAGAAAAAACATCTGCAAAAGCTGCGAGTAACGTTTTTCTGCTGCGTAAACGCCACAAAATAGATATTTTTTCTTATTGTGAAATATATTTGAATGGGACGAATGTCAATCAACGAAATTTGAATGTATTGAAGCTTTTGAGATATTAGGGATATTAGATGCCATTTTTAAATATGAATAATTTGCAAATCTGGACAGGTTTGGTTTTTATAAGTTCATATTATCGCGAGTGCACTACATTATGATTTTTACAACTTATGTTTTAATAAATAATTTGTTACTATTTTAGTTAATTATTAAACTGTGTAAGACAATTTAATGAAACAATTAAGTACTTTCAAAGATAATATTTGCTCAGAAAGTCTTAAATTTTTTAGAAATTTTTATATTTTAATATTTTTTGAGCAAATAAATGTTATGTGTGCTACGTTTAAGCTCTGATTGTTTATTGGCACCAACTATGTCATCCAAAGCACCACCACACAGTGAACGGTCCCCATAGTAAAAGTAGAAAAAAATCGAAGGAGTTATGGTAGCTTATTGAAACTTTTGGCCCATATCTCTCTTGGGCTACTATTTTCGGAAATGAAACTTTTTAGAAATCCCCTTATTTTTCCGGTGCGGTGACAAATAAATACCAAAAATTCCCCTATTTCAGTAATTATTATTTTCTAGAATTTAAATCTATCATTTCATATACAAAATGATATAGGATGATAGTTTTTTTATGAAATATAACCAATCACTAATTATTTAGGGTTTTCGTATACTTTTTTTAATATAACATTATTTTAAACTTTTTAGTATTTTTATTGTTTACAGGTTTGAAAATAACCATTGGTATTCAAATAACATTATATGAATAGGGTTGCCAAATTGACAACACTAAACATTTTAAAATTAAATTATTATTGAAGATAAAAAGCATATTTATATAAAGATTAATAATACTGTAAACAGTAAATAGCATAACAATTGTAAACAATTTCTTAATCACTAAAATAAGTTTCTAAATCTGAATCAGTGTTAAAAGATTCATCTACTATTATGTAACTACTAATTTCTTGATTATTGATGAAAGAGCTGCTTGTATTTATTAGATGAGATTAATGTATCAGAAGAAGTTAGGAGTTTATTCAATAAATCCTGGTTATAATTTTCTCTGCTATTTACTCGAGTGCGCTCAAGTCTGTTCTTTCTAATTGTTTTGTGCAGACATTCTAAAGCATCTTCAGAAAGCATTTCTCAAATAAACCAAGAAAATATTAAAAAAAAAATTATTTCATAAGGGTATTTAAATATTACCAATAGGAAAATCAAAACATTTTATAATTTCACAACCATGAATGAGAAGTTTATGCAACGTTTATCATAGTTATTTAAATATATTTCTCGAGTTTCCTCTCTTAGCTATTTAAAGTTATGTATATTTATAGGTTTACCAGAGGATACTGTTTTTAAAATTAAACTCAAATTATATATCAATTGCTCGTTAACTCCTGTAATCTAGGACGATATTTTTAATTCGTTAAAAATATTTCGAACTGTATTGCCATCATTACTGGTGCCAAAATTAGACTTCACTTTATGAACTGTTAATCCCGTCTCAGATCGAAATTTATCTTGAATTTGTTTTTTTCTTTTATTATGCAGTGTTTTCTTATCATTCCTAACTCACCAAGTCTTAAAAGGCAATCAATATGCAATGTGTAACATGTTCTCAAAGCATCTTAGCAAACAATGTAAAGGTGAAATTCCATATCTATAATGGTATTCGTTGGGAGAATAAGTAATGCTAAGTTTGTTCATATCTTTGAGTTTAGCTTGGCATATAAAGCACTTAGAACCCGACTTTTTGACGGTTCTCGCTTAAGTACGTATTTGTATTAACAAAATGTTAGTTTCACATGGTGGATCACGCGCATCAATCTTAATTATGGAAGACCGACTGGATTACATTGTTGCTATCACAATCTGAAGAGCTTGCACAACTTTTAAAAGAATAAAACTTACTGGAACCTGGGTCAAAGGTCACAAAATATAGAAGACGACAGTCAGACCTTCAAAAATATTTTACTGTTGATGACTGAAAAACGTTTGCCTATTGTAAGGACACGAAGATGTTCAGGGATCAGATGAAAATTACGTACGATCTTAACGACTGGTGGCTGTTCACAGACAGCTCGAAGCAAAGTTTAAAACTAACATATGAGAAACAAATACCGAAACAAAGACTTTATTAAATTATTCTCTAAAAACTTTATATAAAATTATAAAATTTGACTTAAAATTTAAATTTTTAGTCATAAGGGAGTCTTTATGACCTGTTTTTGGTATCTAGACACGTTCAGATTATATTAGTATGTTCACAAAAGTTGTTCGGATTTACCGTGGCTAAAATTTTTCCAAATATAGTGTATGAAAAATCAGGATTTCCCAAAAGTTATGATCGAAAACCCGAAAAAAAAATTGTTTTGTTCTCTAACTTTTTTGAAAAACCTCTTGAAATAAAATACATTTCTGTCATAAAATTTTAGCAAGAAATATTTAACGTACTCTTGGCTACATTTTTGCCGAACATAGTTAAGCGATATTTTTAAGTGCTGATTAGTTATTGGCCAAAAGCTGATAACAACTTTTTCTGTCATCATGCCAATATTGGGAACTTTGGAGGCCCATAAAAAGAAAACGGTCACCAACTTGACCAAACTGAGTATAGGATTTTACTACATTTTGATAGTAGAATCGAACCTATATAGTCACGACCTTGCACTTTTTTCACTGTTGCATAGTATTATTTAAAAAAATTTTTATATTTTTACTTACTAAATATTGAATTAGTTTCTGTAGAATTAATATTATATATATTATTTATTTTTATATAATATTCTTATAAATACGTATAAGTAAACATGTTAATAAAAATCCATAATATCAAACAAACTCAAGAGGTATTATTAAAAAAACAGGAGATAGCCTCATAAAATCAAGAAGAAAATATTTCTGAAAAAAAATATATAAAAAGAAAACCTAATAAAATCAAGAAGAAAACCTTTTTGAAAAAAAAAAAAACAAAAAGACCTACTACAATTATTATAATGTGATTTTTTGAAATAATTTGTGAATTTTTATAGTTAATTTATTAACATAATTCTCGGATGGTTTATAAAAGTCTTTTAATAAGTTGAGAAGTTTGAAACTTTTCAAAACTGTGGTTGAAGTCTACTGACGATTTGGTAAGAAGCTCCAATGAAATGCATATAGACATTGCTTAACCACTCAACAAATAAATTTCATAAAAAAGACACCTGATAAAATAATGAAGAAACTTTTTCGAAAAAAAACAAGAAGATTACCTAGTAAAAACCATAAGTTTTCTTCTTGATTCTTTCAATAAGGTTTTCCTTATTAAAATAATAAGAATTTCTTCTTGAAGAAAAACTATAGAGAAATCTTATTAATTTTGTTCTATTTTATTAGGCATTGTTTTCTTTGTATACATTAACACTAACCACTAATACAAATTTAAAATATTTTTTTTATTATAATTTCTGCAATGATATTTTTCAATCTTTTTTTTTTTTTTATTTGTACATATTTATCCGGAGTCCATCCGGACGATGAGGATGGCGCTTAACCGCGTAGGGAAAACTATGCAAACAACACAACAAACAGAGTACAAAATGAGAGATGAACCTGATTTTTGGCGCCACAAGTAAGTGTGCCCCTTTCTTTAATCTTTTTCTCAGGTAATATACAGGTTAGCTTTATTTCATCTTTTTCAACACTTCCCTTCTTCTCCGCCGCTTGTGAGCGGTCCCGCAAGACTATCCGCGCCGTGAAACTTCGTCTACTGCGTCCAACACAAAAAAACTAATCTTTAATCAACTTTTCTCGTCGCACTATCCACTTTTACTTTCAATTACCTGACTTGCTTTCGCTATTTATATATAAATACTTTCTTCTTAACTTATTTATTATCAAAACTGTTTTATCATTAAATAAAGTGATTTACACTTGTTTAGCTGTTTTCAATTTATGTCTACTTTTAATAATCTGTAAAATATGTGTGGTGGAATTTCTTTATTTATTTTTACGAATTTCGAATTTTTATCACAAATTTTAATCTACATTAATAGGAGCTATAGAAAAAAATAATTTAATTCAATTAATGATATATGAATGTATGTATATTCAATACAAACATTCAAAATTTTATAGGCAAGTGAAATGTAAAGGCAAATTAAAGACAACTGAAAATTATCCAAAAAACAACAGCCTGTGGCAAACAAATGCAACAAATCGAAAGAGAAAATATGTTTGTTTCGAGAATCTAACGCATCTTCCGACAACATTCCTATAGGAGCTGTTGCACATTGGATGATAGACGTCTCCACAAAGCCATTTGTATACGTGAAGTACTCGTGTAGTGCCAAAGCATGAACACATATTCGAAGTAGCAAACAACGAAAGGGAACATATTTTTGAGCACAACCAAAGATTATGTATATAAGATAGTACATGACAACCACGAAAAAATGTATATGCGGGTCGTAATATTACAACTCGCATGGAACATATTCGTCAAATATATTTCATCTTGCCTTGTATAGTTATTTGTTCGAATAAAACAAAAACTTGGTTAGTTTGCCTAGATCATTCAACAATGAAACTTATGAGGCGGAATGTGTTATTATTTTTTGCAGAAAATTGCTATTGTTCGTGTATTTTTATGTTGCATAGAATAGATCCTTTGTCCGAAGCGAAAAATACTGCTGCGTAAATTAATGTAGGGTAAAAAACACTTGTGTTGTTGTTGGATAAACTAAAATGTATCTATCAATCAGCACTGATGCGATGATACCATATACATATTATTATGATATACCAGCTGACCCGACAGACGTTGTCCTGTCTAAGTTTAAATAAATTTGTTTGTGAAAATTTTATAAATTTGTAAAAAGCTATTGGAAATGTGTAAACAAAGTAAAAATTAAAGAAAAAAACATTTCTGGGCCCAAATCGCGGCACTCGTTATCGAATGAGCATTCGTATCGAGTAAAATTTCGTCACGTATCGAATAACCAAATTATGGCAGTCGATAGCTATCGAATCGAAATGTGAATGATTTTTTGTTCTGTAGTAGAATCAAAACATATTATTTCTACAAATGAAAACTAAACAAATATTTTGAAACAAAAAACGAGTAAGTAAAATCACAGCAGAATATTTAGATTAATTTTAATGTAATTTAGATTATTTAGGAAATGGATTCATCATCTTTATTTTTCTAATCGTTTCTGAGAAAGAAGAAGAACACTGTATTATGCGTGCAAAGAGACAAATGCGGCCCTTTGTCATTATCAGCCACAGCGTAAGCAGGAAAAATTTGAATATGATTACAAATAAACATTAACAAATTTATGTACATATTTATTTTAGGTTCCAGAAACGGTTTAGATTGTCCAAGGAGGCTTTTAATTTTGTGCTTTCCCAAATTAACTTTTCCGGTAGCACGTCAACATCAGTACCAGCGGAATTGCAATTAGCTGCAAAATTGTCCCTTTTAGCCAGATAATCAATTTACTTTTTAAATTTAAAAATTCATTTGGTACCTACATTTTTGTAGATTTTATTGAATGAATAATTAAAATTTTTCTTTTATAATATTCAAATAAACAACGAGTATACAATTTCGATTGCCTATGTAGTGTCGAATGAGAATCAGAAAGGTGGCATTCGATCGAGTACTCGTTATCGAATGCCATAATCTCAAATTTCGATACACCTTACTCGTTATCGAGTGGGGCAATCTCAAAAGCAAAAATTTCTATCAATTTCATTCGATAACGACAGCCGCGATTCGGGCCCTGAGTAGTAGGGAACTGTATGTGCTTCGACCATTAAAAATATTAAATTTCAGCAATTAAATTTGAAATTTTTCAATTTTAATTGCCAAAATTCTCAAATTTCACAAAATTCTCAAATTTCATTTTGTGTGTGTTCGTGTGTGTATTTTTTCCCACGGTTTAATAGGGGCGTTCACATTGTTGTTTTTTTTTAAATAAAATGTTGGGGTAGGCGTGGGAATTTGTGTCTGTCCATATGTGACCTTGAGAATTCATGTCCGTCGGTATGTGAGCGTGGGAATTTGTGTCTGTCCATATGTGACCTTGAGAATACATGTCCGTCGGTATGTGAGCGTGGGAATTTGTGTCTGTCCATATGTGACCTTGAGAATACATGTCCGTCGGTATGTGAGCGTGGGAATTTATGTCTGTCCATATGTGACCTTGAGAATACATGTCCGTCGGTATGTGAGCGTGGGACTTTCTGTCTGTCCATTTACACTGTGTACGCCTGGTGAATAAAAAAATTTAGAAGCATTTTTAGGAATTACATTATTTAAAAAGTGTAGTAATTATATATGGATACCCTTAATGTTTGTGGTTCGTTCCTTCTTGCTGGAGTGAGATTTTTTCTTTTATTTTTTTGCTTATTAAAATTTGGTGTGTTTACTTAAGATTTGTCATCCAGCAATTCAGTGTTTTTTTTTTACTTTTTTGCTTGCAATGCTTGAGTCTGGAGGAATAATTTGATTATTCTGATCTTGAAGACGTTGTGAAAAAAAATTACTATTGCATAAATATTGAAACTGATGTTTTGTTTATTTTATACATGACGATCATCGATGGATTTTATTTGGGGATCTGGATGGTGGTGCGATTTCTGTATTTTGTAGAATATGAATATTTATGCTATGTTTAAGAGTGTGTGTTTTTTGTGTTCTGAGTGGCGGTTGGAATGTATGGCTGTCAGACAGTCTGTGTGTGTGACGATTGGTGAGTCTGTATGACAGTCCGCTTTCTTGCTTTTCTGGTCAGTATAAAATGTGATAAGGTGTACATATTCATGCGTACATAAATATCTACAAATTTATTTCATTTACGCATATACATACAAACAAATAATAAGCGTTTATTCTTTGTGCCCAAATATTCCCTTGACCATTTGAATGAATGAATGAACCATTGTGTATGTTTGTTTGTGTGTTCTCTGAAAAAAATAAATATGTATGTAGGTTTTTTGTTTGAAATAAAAAGACATTTATTTTAATTTTTATAAGCATTTATTTAAAAGTTTGTTAACACTTTCATTTTTAAGTAAAATTGCATTCCTTAAGGCACAAACACCATAGTCGTGATAGCTGCAATAGAGATATATGGAATGCTTAGTTTCCATTTGTTTGAAATTAATGCAGCCAATGACTTCAATGTTATAAACTGTTTGATGAATAATTTTCTCCAGCCATTTTTTCTTCTCTCCCCCCTTAACATATATTTGTGAATTTCTTATATTCGATTTTAAAAACTTGCAAACGCTTTGAAATGAGACTGATCCATCATTCCAGTTAATATGATGATAGTTTTTTGTTAACCAAACTGCTTCTCTCTGCTTTTTGGCTGATAAACATGCGAAATCAAAAGGAGGTTTTATGATGAAATTGAACCATTCCTTGTTGCTGAAAACTACAGCTAGTTCTTTTGCGATGAAGTCATTTGAATTAGTTTTGAAACCTTGCAAGTCTACAAAAACAATATCACCATCCATGTTATTTAATTTATAAGAGCTTCCGGACTTGACCTTTTATTGGTATGTATTCTATTACGCGGTCATGAATAAGAACGCAGTAAGCTGATGTTTTTGCTGGAATATTTGTTGCTGTTTCAAATTCAATTTTTATGTCGATTGGTCCGGTATTGAGCGTTTCGTTTTGGTGACTGACAGCGTTATTTTTAAACTCTTGACCTGTTAGAAGAGGTTGGGGTTGTTTCATGTAGTAGCTTTGTTGGAATCTTAGATACATATCATATAGAATCGCATAGCGCTCATTTTTGAATTTTATATTAAGATCGTCATTGAGTTTAAATGTACTTTTAAGTTAGTAAGATCACAATGAACAAACTTGTTTTCTTGTTGGAAGGCAATCAAGACAAAACGAGGGCGTTCTTTATTAGCGGCCAGTTTAACATTCCATATGTGATTGGTTCCCGTATTAAGGTGTGGATTCATATGACAATCCCAACTACGGAATGCCATTGGTATAGCAGCACCATTATGAAGTATTTTGATCATATTCAATTTACTATGATCAGATAATTGAACATGTGGAATTCTCCATGATATTAGTGAAATTGTAAGTTTTGCTTTCTCGGTGGAAACATTCGAGTGTACAAGATCTTCATTGTTCTTATTACGCAAGAGTATCAATTCATGTTTACCATTTAATAAAACTTTATTGTAGTCTTCAGCGAATCCTAAAAGAAGTTTGAGTGGTACATAGAAATTAAAATTTCCATTTTGAAGATCTATTTTATCAAGTTTATTCCATCCAGCATTTTGCAACACAACGCTTTCCGTTGTCCATAAAACAAAATTTTTTATGGTACTGTTGGCTCCCAAATATCTTGTATGATCAATTTCAATACCATTCAGTTCATAGCGAATTTCATCAAAGAGACATGCAACAAAATTATTTTTCAACTGAAAGTTGGGTGTAGATTTCGATGTTTTTTCGTCTACAACAAGTCCTTCCACATATATATAGCTTTCACTGGGTAACACATATAGATCTTGGTTTTGTATTGAAATTCTTATTTCATCGTTGTTGTTAAAAGACTGAAGGTATGGTATGTATGTGTGATAATCCTTTTTGATAATATTTTCGTCAGATATTGGTTTATCTAAAACGTCTATCAGATCTTTTCAATTGTTGCTTAGGTTGTAACGTTTGAGAATTAGATGTTGCTGTAGTATTCTTCGATATACTCGTGTTGTATATTATCATTATTTAGTTGTCCTTAAATGTATTCATATTGCAATTTCCTCATTTCTGAAATTAATTAAGTCACCGTTTTGATCAACCACGCGAAGAGCTAGTGAACTTATCTCTCTGGAGTTTACTGGCAAATAAATAAGATTTTTGGGAATCTCAACTATTTTATATCCAGCCGGTACATTAATCGGAAATTCATGTAGTGTATGAGCTTTAGAATTATTCATATAAGTATTAACCACAATACTGCTTTCAATCCTCAAGAGATTCACCTTAAAGATATTCACTGGAAGATCAGAGTAATGTTCTTTGTTTGGCGTTAATATTCTGCTATTGAATCCTAAAAGTCTACCTATTGTATTTTCATTATTAAAATATATTGGTTCTTTAGAGCTGCTGACTTTGACTTGCATTGTATTGTTATTAGCTTCAATCAAAATTTTGTTTTCTGGTCTATATCGTTTGTATTGTTCTTCTATATAGTCAACTATATCATTTAATTCATAAGATCCGATCGGTATTTCAATTACAAGTTCACCGATGTAAAATATATTGTTGTAGACATCCACATTCGGGATACTGTTGTATGAATGAAAATCAGTTAGAGCACATTCATAGGTTCCGTTTAAATCAATAGGAGGAAAATAATTAGCAGATAGCTCTGATGAATTGGAGCTCAGAGTCAATGTTATTGACATTGTGACTGTTTGATTGTAAATAAATGAGGTTAAACACACAGTATGATTTATAAGAAGCAGTTTCGTATTTATTGTTTATTTACTTATTTTAAACTAAATTAAATATTGATGCCATTGTTGTTGTTTTTGTTGTTGTTTATTTATTGTATTCTTCCATTTACAATATCTCATCTTTGCTTATCCAAGAATTGTGCTCATTACCAAAGCCCAGCCACTTGACAAACACCTTATGTCGTTTAGTTTTGAGAACCTTTTCAACTAGGTATGTATTAGGATATCTGGTTTTTGAAAGTTCTTCTTCATAGAATCTACCTTAAATAGGATTTCCGCGATAGTCTTCTAATATATATGTTGTAGGATATGTATTTTGTACTCTTTTAATTGTAAAGATTTCTGTTGTCCAATTCGGAGTATAACCTTTTTCAAAAATGTTTTTATATTTGCTTATGCGTACATGATCTCCTGCATTAAATTTTGACATTTTATAAATCTTTAAATGACTGTATACTGTGTTTAAAAGCTGTTTTTCATTTGTTGAATTTACTTTAATCGGTGACATTTTAATGGTGCGATGAATTTTTCTATTGTATGCATCAAGTAAATCTCTATACATATCAATCAATAAAAACCATTTTAAGCTAAATTCCTTCCACATCATTCCTTTTAATGTTCTATTGAATCGTTCTACTATTGAAGCTTTCATAGTGCTATATGTTGAGTAGTGATTAATATTGTATTTATTCATCAACTGACTGAAATGTTTATTGAAAAATTCTTTACCATCGTCTGTTTGCAAGTTTTTCGGTATTCGTCCCAATTTGAAAATATTCTCCATTGCCTGAGTTGTTTCGAATGCATTCTTTCTGCTCAAAGGTACTGCCGAAGCAAATTTTGAGAATGTATCAATTACAGTTGCCAAAAATCGATAATTTCTATTGTCTAAGGAATAATTTCCTATTTCAACTAAATCAGCTTGCCAAAGATCATCTATTCCTTTCATCACAACTCTACGACGTACAAAACGTTTTCGAGCCTGCTTATGCAATTCATTTACAACATTTCTCTTTGAAGACATCTTAATTTTCCAGTCGCTGTTTTAAGTGTGTTGTGATCTACTTGATGCACTTGCACCTATTGATACGAACATGTAATTTTCTATTCTATAAATTTTTTCTCGTAGCTCTTCAATTTCCATATCAAAAAGTGATTTATTACCATCCATTTTCTTATTGATATCCTGCAAATGAGCATTAAGATTTTCTAACTGGAAAGCTACTTCTTGTTGCTGTTTTTTGAGTTCAGTTTGCAGAAACAATTTACTGATAACATCGTTTTCCTCCAGAGCATTTGCAACATTTTTGATTCTCTTGTATTGGACATCAATGTTTTTGTTCGTATCCATAAAGCAGCCCAACAACTTAGGCGCATTTTTGGTTGAAATTACTTCACTTCTATCGTTAATATAATGCCCAAATTTATCAACGGACATGTTTTATATAAAAATCTATGTATGTATATAGTTTATACAATTATATTAGCTTCACGTAGTTCTTCAATAATTGAGACAATTTCGTTGTTGTGATTAGTATGGCCTGCAGACTGTGATGCAAGCAGTAGTCTAAGTCGATCTACCAACTCGTTTGGGTCATCTCAGTATATATAGTTTGGATTATGAGGGTTAAACTGCATCAAACCCCTTCCTAAATAATTACTTTTTGTTACATCTGATGAGCCTGTATGATTGTCTCCTTTGAAAAGTTTTCCAATAATATGTTTGTACTTATGGGCTATGCTCCCTTTGATTTGACCATCAGACTTATAGCCTCTCCTGTGGGCATTGGTAGCAAGTAATATTTTTTTTATAGATTTCAAGCTCGAATTTATCATAGTTTTTTGGTGCTTTATGAAACATTAAAGAAAAAAGTCCTGGCGTGAGCGCCCATATTTGTCCCCCAACCTGTATCCGATTGTGATAAGTCAGAATAACTTTCTTCATTATTCGAATTTTGTGAGTAAAAGTCATCTTCATCATAATTACTGCTACTTTTACTATTAGATTGCTTAAAAATTTTTTCTTCACTTAGTTTCTTGGGCGTACTCGTTTCCAATTTTATTGTTGAGTTCTGAGGATGAAAACTTTCATTGTCATCAATTCCAGTTTCGTTATCACTCGGTTCTTTTTTAACTGGTCTACCAACGTATTTAGAGCTATTGATAAATTCTTTTAAAGGTTCTGTGATAGGCTTGAATGTATCTGTTAATTGCTGATGTGTATCTATTTCACCAGTTTTTATACTACGAAGCTTTTTCTTCAAGATATTTCTTGTTGCCACCAAGTCTTTAAGAATTTGTTCATTCATTTTAGCTATCAGGTCAGTTCAATAGGAAGCAGATCAGGTTATCAGGTCAGTTTAACAGCTATCAGGTCAGTTTATCAGGTATCAGACCAGCTTATCAGGTCAATTTAACAGCTATCAGGTCAGTTTATCAGGTATCCGACCAGCTTATCAGGTCAGTTTAACAGGTATCAGATCAGCTTATCAGGTCAGTTTAACAGGTATCAGATCAGCTTCTCAGGTCAGTTTAACAGGTATCAGGTCAGTTTAACAGGTATTAGGTCAGTTTATCAGGTATCAGGTCTGCTTATCTGATCAGTTACAATAATCACATGTATAAAGTTTGAAGTCAGATTAAATACTGCAGGGTGCATTTGATGAACAGTAAATTATATTATGATGAAGTAATCAAATGACTTTCTATAACTACCATTGTTTAGTTCATTATCTTTACTTATCACCAAAAATCCGTATTTTTCCTTCCAACATTCTCTACAAATTCGTTGAAACATTTCAAAGTTCATGTCGCTGGCAACGTGGTCATCATATACATGTTTCATATTTGTCGCATCTTGTTTAAACATAATAATTACATTAGCATTATCTCTTATCAAATGTTTTGGAATCCGCGTGTAAGTCTGACACAAGTAAAATGAGTCTACGTTCTTATGACGACCCATACAAAAATATGCACGTATATTGTTTTGCTTTTCACATGCAACATCATCAAAAATCATAATTGAATTGCTTTTAGCTTCACTAGGAGGAACAACGTCCTCGTTTTCTGCAAATGTGTAGTATCCGATTCCTTTAATTGGTGAAATTAATTTCTTTAGATATTCATATTTAGGTTGATATAAAGATTTTGAGTACAAGTAAATATTTTCAAACTTGAGACCATTAGGACTTTCCAGCAAACTAATCATTATGTTAGTTTTTCCACAATTTGAAGGACCAACTATTAATGCTCGAATAGAATTTGGTAACAAGGAACTATGTCTTATTTTGTTACTGTCATTTGAACAAATATCAGCATTACGAACTAAAATATTTTTATGTTGTTTTATGAAGCGCATTTTAATAACTACTTGCTAAACTTGCAAACAATATCTTTTATTGTAGATTAAATTAATATGGTTGTACTTTATAACAAAAGTTTTAGTCACAAACAAACTATCGTTGGAGAAGGTTTACTAAATAAAGCAATAAATTCTCTACCTTTTGAATTACATCTTCCTGGATACCAGTATTGTGGACCTGGCACAAGATTACAAAAGCGTTTAGATAGAGGAGATAAAGGAATCAACTTATTGGATGCTGCTTGCAAAAATCACGATATTGCTTACTCGAAAAATAAAGACTTAAACAGCAGACATCAAGCTGACAAAATTCTTGAAAATACGGCTTGGGAAAGAGTTCTTTCAAAAGATAGTGATCTTGTAGAAAAAACATTTTCATATATAGTCACCAACGCAATGAAAGCAAAAACTAAACTTGGTATGGGTGTTGAAGCAAAGAAAAGGAATACAGTGAAAAGACCATCACCACGAATTCGTATAAATGACAAAAATCTGTTTCATAAAACAATTAAATCAGCAACAAAGATATTGAAGAAGAAAAAACCACAAGATATTAATTCAGCCATTAAGATTGCTCGTAAAGGTATCAGTAAATATCTTAAGGGGAAAAAAGCTCGTGTTATAATACCGCGTATTATAAATGTTCCAAAAATTGGTGGTTTTTTGCCCATAATACCGATTCTAACTGCTCTAGGTGCACTTGGTAGTCTAGCAACTGGAGGTGCCGCTATAGCTAAAGCTGTAAATGCAACAAAGAATGCAAAAAAACAACTTGAGGAAGCCACCAGACACAATAAGGCAATGGAATCTATTGCTGTGGGAGAAGGACTGTACCTTAAACCATATAAAAACGGTTATGGACTTGTTTGTAAAGATCATTCAAAAAACTATTAGAAATGCTACCCAACAGACCATTATCAGAATTTGATCTAAGAAAATTTTCAAAATATATTCCACACTTTGAAGAGTTTATATGTTGGATTCACTACCAAAACGACCAAAGACTGTAGAGTGTGGAATAATAAATTTGGATTTATCAACAGGCCCAGGTATTCATTGGGTAGCATACTATAGAAACAAGAATGAAAAACAATATTTCGACAGCTTTGGAAATTTACAACTTCCTCTAGAATTAATCAAATATTTAGGTAGAAATATTCAATACAACTCCAATCAATATCAAAACTTTAATACATATAATTGCGGTCACTTATGTTTGAAATTTCTTTATGCTATAACCAAAGATATTAAATAAAACACAATCATATATATTTATATACATACATATTTAAAAACATATTCTTTTTTATTATAATTTTTTTTGCTTTTTAATTACAAAATATATGAACATAACATATTTTTTACTGCCAAACGGGGTACTGGGAGTTTGGCATTAAAAACTCGTTCATCTCGCTTTCTAAGATCAGGTTTCACTCTCCTTTTCTTTGTAGTCGTTATTTATTATTCGAAAGATCTTCTAATTCTGCATTGGTCAATGCATTGTATCGGTTGGGGAGAAACATTATGAGGTTTTCCAGCTCAAGTTGAACTGTTTCCCCATACTTTGTTGTTACTCGCTTTGCACGTACGGTAGTGTGTTTGGATAATTCATCTAGATCCTTTATATGGATTAAGGATTTTGTATTGTACGAATTTAATTTTTCCACTAGATCCATTGCGGTAGAAATTTTTCACAACTTATAGCTTTGAACTTTTATTGCAAACTAATCTCCGTTTTAGCTTTCTAGACTGTAAGAAGCTTAACAGAAAATCATTATACAATGATTTTTTTGTTTTATTTTTGACAAAAGACGAACTGAGAAAAAATTAAATATATATATATAAGTATTTAAAACTAAGTAGTTGAAAAAGGATAGAGAGATGTCATATATACGTATTCATTTTTTTGAGTCGAATTTTAAATTATTTTCTGGACTAAAAACGCTGACATGGTTTTTTTTTTAATTTCATAACATACACCTTAGTACTTTTTCGTTGAAAACAATTATTAGTAGAGAACTAACAGTCAAAAAGATCGGAAGTAAATTTTAGTAATAGTATAAAATATTTCACAAAATCATGAGTGACATTAGAAACAAGCTCGCACAATTCTTAGTTGATTTTGAGAGATGTGTAATATACGAACACATGGAAATGGTGAAAATGTTCCTCGATATGTTGAATGAAAATGATGATTTTGGTATAATGGAAGATGAGGACAAGGACGATGGTCACTTTAAGTCTTGTCCATGGAGCCATCCAGATTGTGAGGAGGGGCCAGATACCTGCTGGTGCTCCGTATTTTACTTAAGAAAAATGATGATAAATCATTTAATTAATTCATATTATGCAATATTTCGATGAAACTAAATAATAAATCACCAAACAAAATAAAACAAATTCTGAATGTTTTTTCATTTTAAATATATTTGTACAATTTTTTTGTTTATTTCTCTTAACAATACAAAAATTTTTTTACTTATTAATAAATTTAACTACTTAAATAAATATAAAAATTATTACTTAAAAATAGGGATACAGTTATAGCACTGCTTCTGCCTCTTCTAGTCTTGAAATTTCCCACAGTAGCATGGCAAGTTCATAATCAGGATTAGTTTCCTCGATTCGAAAATGATACCATGCATATGTACTCATCTTATCACTTCTTATTTTTCTTTTATCGTCTGCATAATTTAATACTACTTTATTTATTTCATTTGTATAAATTTGATGAATTTTTGATTTAAATGTTAGCATATCGTCATACACAGTCGACTTATTGAATAAGCAATTTCTATATGAAGCTATACTATAATTATTAAGAATGCACTTCTTTACTCATTTCGATTTTTTAATATCACTTTGATGTTGCACACTAAAAGAGTACATTTTTGACCGCAATCCTACAAATTCCTTCATTACCTTTCCACAATTCTCATCCTTCTTCATACCCAATACCTTTTTGTTTACCAGAGGAAATCCATATACATTGTCTTTTGGGTAATCTGATGTATTAAACTTATGGTCGAGGTCAGTTTTTATGCCAGCGTAAAAGTCTTCTGTTTTTACTGTGTAAATGAAAGAGTCAGTATCCATATAATTCAGTGATAAGTTTGACTTGAATTTGGGTTGCATGTACCCATAATGGAAATCATACATTTTCCATTTGGAAAGCTCTAATACACAAAACCCTAAATATATAGGCTTATTGTAATAGGTTTTCACTCTATTCATTTCAATCGCTACCATATTTTCAGAAAATATTGACAAACTATGAAAATTAGGTTTAGATATCCAATCTTGAGCTCCTAAATGATTATAGTTTGTCCTTTTCCAGTTCGTAACTATTCGTACATCTTTTCTCTTTTCCACATTCTCCATAGTTTTACCGTATACTGCATTATTTAACAATTTGAAAACATTTTTTTAAAAAGTATTTTTTGCAGTAGCCCTATGTTTGGTATTCAAGTCTATATAACTTTTCAACCAGGTTGATTGCTTATAGGTGAGAATTCGATGCACTTTCTTTAGAACTAGACCATACTGTAAACATTGTTTAAGAACTCTATAATGTATGACATATGTTTGTTTTGTTGAAAAATCTGCAACTAATTTAATGTGCTTTGTTTGCAAAATTTTCTTATTTTCTGGACAGAAAGGTAGGTCATTGTGAGAGTCATGCAAATGAGAAGGACAGTCTAAAGTAACTTCATAGACATATCCATCACTTAAATTATCACCTATGGTTTTAGGATCCAGATTTAGCTCTTCAGCTGACAGCCATCTGAATCCACCATAAGGTAAATACTCAGACATAGCCCAACCGTAGAGGTTATTTGCGTCTAAGTACACAATAAATTTTGAGAGGTTTTCTCTATCGAAGATATTTGTTGTTAGCCCTTGGATATCGGTTACTGCATTGTACAAGTCCACCACGTATTCCTTTCTTGAAGAAATTGTACATATCTATGTCCGAAAAAAGCTCTAGTTCTATATTTGTATACTTTAGCATAGCATCCCACGATAGTCCTGGTGCAGTGTAATATTGACATGGATCTAAGTGGTAGATGTTCTTGCAAACCTTTCTAAAACTTTCAAATATATCTGCAAGTAAGAGCACATCCGTTTTTAAATATACTTCCATGTAATCTTGCAAGGTTTTGCAGCCGAAAGCATTCCAAACTTCTTTTGCATGCTCATAGTCTTCAATCGAGCACTCCTTATTATTGAGATGGTTGAAGAAATTTTCCCTTGCTGGAAGTTCACCGACATTCAATTTTTCAAAAGAATTAAGAAAATCATAGGGAAAGACACCTTTTCTTCTCACTAGATCAAACTCTTTTTTTGTTTTAAATTGTCTTTTAATGATGTGAAAGTCTTGTTCTGAAAGATTATTAGCTAAAGATTCTAAGCTTTCAGGCATAAAGCGAATTGTGTCTAAAAATCTAAGTTCAAGGTTGTAGTTGTCGGTCATTTTTGAAAATCTAGATAGTGATATGTATAATTCTTTGTTGAGCGGAAGGACTTTTATATTGTCAGATTTTTTACCCAACTCTTTAACAAAAAGATGCGCGTCATAAGATGAATAATTGTAGAAATAGATTGGTATAAATTTTGGAATTTTAAATTTTAAATTGCATCTATTATGAGCTGCTCCTCTAAATTTACCACTTATGTGGCAGTGATCTCGCAATCTATCATTGCCGAGATATTTATGACAAATTTGACAATTTATCGCATTTCGAATATTAAAATTTTCGAAAGGAGTTAAAGCATCCATTTCCCTTTTATTTACTAGATATTCATTATAAATATCTTCACAATCTTCAATCAAGTTTTCTACAAACTTTTCTGCTGCATCCCTCCCCGTATATAATTTAAACTTATCTAAAATATCATTATGCTTACATTTAATATAATAACTAAAAGCACAAGGAATGTGCTTTTTGCGATACCTACTTTTGTCACTTACTCTAATATTAACCTCCTCCAGTATGCATTCAAAGTCTGCATACACAACAAATGGTACATCCATTTGTCGTTGGTGGTCTTTAAACTGCAACACGGCATTTTCCTCAGACGGCAGCTCCGCAACAATTTTCCCACATTCTTCTTTATGTCGCTCTAACGTCCTCTCATTGTGGGTGTATTGGAGGCAGCTATTACAGAAGACAAGTTTTTTGCAGTGCTTGGTAGTCTGAGATTTTAAAAGTCTGTGGAAAGAAAAAAGTTATAAGAATATATATTAATATATTTACGTAAATAAATGTATATTTTATTACTTACTTTGATATATTTGTTATAAGAATATAATGCTGATATCCTTCAGCATTTTCTAATAATAACAAATTAATATGTTTAGCTTTTTCATTCTTGGTGTTATAGAATGGTCCAACAATCTCATTGCTTTCATCATTGTATCCGAACACATTGACGGTAATATTTGGATTGCTTTCTTCAAATATCCTGATACTCTTTAACGCCAACGGAAACTTTAAATTTTTGAAATCAATCTCAATTCCGTTTTGCAAACATATGATATCAGCGCTGATGTCTGCAATGTTGTATGAGCAGCAACTTTGTGGTCTTTTAATATCAGATGTATCCAATGCAGATATTATTGCCCATTAAAGCAATAAATGTCATTATTTTCAACATTTATACATGCCTTTTTACTTTTTAAGTTCTCCGGCGTACTTATCCAGTTCGATCCTCTCACCAAAGATGACTTATTTATAGCGATGTCGAGGCGAACAATCCTAATTAAAGTCCATCCTGAATCCCGTTCTTGAAATTCAGACATTTTGTTGTGGATTTCTTGAAATTGCTTTGCCATAATTTCCTCAACATCATCTCCAATGCACAGAAGATCCATCTTTGCCCGGTGAGAAATAGTACACAATTCCATATCATCGCTTATAATTTTAATATACTCTCCAATAAGAGTAATATTAAATTTAATAATGTTGTGTACGGCAAGACTATTTTCAAGTCTTTCTTTGATGATATGTTTATTATCCACAATAACATCTTCAAATAAAATACAATCATTATTTACTGGAACTCCAAATGTTGTAATATTATTTTTAAAAGCACTATTTACTATATAATATTTGCATTCATTTGGAGCTTGAGACAGTAGATCATCCGCAGAATTTGAGATATCCATTTCTACTTCATTATTTTGTGTATTTGCCTGATCATGTGGAATAATTTGACTTATATCCATGTCTTGAGAAGGATTATCTACGGACAAATAGCTTGGGTAATAATTAGGCATATTATTTTGCTGCAACTGTATAGGTACGCTATATTCAATGGGATATGGAATCTCCATAGGTGTTGTGAATTGGTTGGTTGACACTGGATACGGATATAAAGGATACGCTGGTACCTGCACTGGATACTGATACTGCACTGGATACTGATACTGCACTGGGTACTGATACTGCGCCGGATACTGATACTGCAAATTGTTTTGGACCATTGAGTTGTATGCATATGTTGAGGGTTGTATGGACTGTGCGATTTGTTGATATGTTGCTATGGGGTTGCACGCAGATGTTGGGGATTGTATCGACTGTTGCACTTGTTGTGGTTGAACATGAACTTTGCAATGTTCTAAATAAGATTTTTGGTATTTATGTACCTTATTACAGATATTGCACTTGAAAATTGATGAACTCATTTTTTTTTTTAAATATTTTGATTTACACTTATAAAAATTATTTTGGTTATAGTGTACTTTTTTTATTAAAAAATATATTGATTGCTTGAATAACAAGTAATATTACAAGGATTTTTATATATATATTTAAATTCTGTCTTTGCTTAAATTATATGACACACTCTTATTTTTTGATATACAAATAATATGTTTTTTGAGAATATGTATTTATTTTCTGTCTTAGATTTATTAATAACACACAAGGAATTTTTTAATAGTCACGACTTGTTACTTTTAGATACAAAAATGTACTGAATTTTATCCTAAAAAATTTAGATTAATACAAATTCGTGAAAATTTTGTTTTGGTATAGTACGCTTCATTCCAACAAAGTAGCTTTGCGTTACTTTGCAAAAGTAGCGTATCTGCTGATAGAAACGGTTAAGATTAAAAAATTAGAAAAGAAACTGCTACGTGGACAAAACATCGTGGTATCTGATATACACAGAATGCCGAGGCATGCTTATGCATGCAAATACGTTAGAAAATATTTAGGAGAATGAAACTGCTACGTAGACAATATTTATATAAACAAGCATTATGATATGTGATATACACAGAATACGGCGGCATGCTTATGCATGTAGAGACGTTCCAGAATTTTGTAGCAAAAGAAACTGCTACGTGGACAAAACATTGTGGTATCTGATTATACACAGAATGCCGAGACATGCTTATGCATGCCTCTACGATACAGAATGTCTACGGGAATGAAACTGCTACGTGGACAAAATTTATGTAAACAAAAATTATGATATGTGATATACACAGGATACGGAGGCATGCTTATGCATGCAGATACGTCACAAAATTTTGTAGCAAAAGAAACTGCTACATGGACAAAACATTGTGGTATTTGATAAACTACAAAACTTTTGTAGCTTCACAAGTTTTCAAAGCAAAATTATCAAATTTTGAAGTTGAGCTTTTATTTGTACAATGAAGCCCTTCTGGTACACACCATTATATCGGAGACTTCAGCGTCACCATTTGAAGGAGTATTTAAGAAAAGCCAGACAGGAAGAGTTCGAGAAACATCTTGAAGGAGATGAGGAACTTTTTTTAGAGCTGTCATCGCAGCCAACATCTGCACCTGAGACATCAAATCCTTCGAATGCAGAATACGATGATATGCTAACAGGCGATGAGGATCACTTTTTAGCGGTGTCTTCGCAGCCAACATCTGCACCTGAGACATCAAATCCTTCGAATGCAGAATACTATGATATGCTAACAGGCGATGAGGATCACTTTTTAGCGGTGTATTCGCAGCCAACCACAACAGACGATCGAAGAGAGGTAGCAATCAAACCTCAAATAGAAATATTGAGTGTTGAAATACTACCAAAAATAGATATACCTCTTTTTCTTGCGATGTATGGAGACGATCAATTGTTGTTAGAGGCAGCGGATGTAGTAGAGGCAATTTTAAATTGAGGTATAAATAAAAATATATACATAATTTGATAAATATTACATATTAATAAAAATTAAAACAATGCATATGTTTAAACAATGGTTCATTCATTCATTCAAATGGTCAAGAGAATATTTGGGCACAAAGAATAAACGCTTATTATTTGTTTGTATGTATATGCGTAAATGAAATAAATTTGTAGATATTTATGTACGCATGAATATGTACACCTTATCACATTTTATACTGACCAGGAAAGCAAGAAAGCGGACTGTCATACAGACTCACCAATCGTCACACACACAGACTGTCTGACAGCCATACATTCCAACCGCCACTCAGAACACAAAAAACACACACACTTAAACATAGCATAAATATTCATATTCTACAAAATACAGAAATCGCACCACCATCCAGATCCCCAAATAAAATCCATCGATGATCGTCATGTATAAAATAAACAAAACATCAGTTTCAATATTTATGCAATAGTAATTTTTTTTTTCACAACGTCTTCAAGATCAGAATAATCGAATTATTCCTCCAGACTCAAGCATTGCAAGCAAAAAAGTAAAAAAAAAAAAACACTGAATTGCTGGACGACAAATCTTAAGTAAACACACCAAATTTTAATAAGCAAAAAAATAAAAGAAAAAATCTCATTCCAGCAAGAAGGAACGAACCACAAACATTAAGGGTATATAACTACTACACTTTTTAAATAGTGTAATTCCTATAAATGCTTCTAAATTTTTTTTATTCACCAGGCGTACACAGTGTAAATGGACAGACAGAAATTCCCACGCTCACATACCGACGGACATGTATTCTCAAGGTCACATATGGACAGACACAAATTCCCACGCTCACATACCGACGGACATGTATTCTCAAGGTCACATATGGACAGACACAAATTCCCACGCTCACATACCGACGGACATGTATTCTCAAGGTCACATATGGACAGACACAAATTCCCACGCCTACCCCAACATTTTATTTAAAAAAAACAACAATGTGAACGCCCCTATTAAACCGTGGGAAAAAATACACACACGAACACACACAAAATGAAATTTGAGAATATTGTGAAATTTGAGAATTTTGGCAATTAAAATTGAAAAATTTCTAATTTAATTGCTGAAATTTAATGTTTTTAATGGTCGAAGCACATGCAGTTCCCTACTACTGCCCTGATTTAGGATTGTTTTAAGAATTTTTATTTTTATGAGATTTTGAAGATGTTTTATTTTAAATTAAGATCACAGAGATTCGAAAGTTGTTTTATTTACATTTGGACTGCAAGAACAACGTTCGAGTAACAAAAAAAAAAAAAAATGCTTTGTTTCAGTTGGTTCACTTTCGTTTTGTTTATTCCAGTGCTTTATGATACACGAAATTTTTTGTTTTGTTGTCTGGCGCGAAAACAAACAAAGCTAATGGTTTTCCAACACGGGAACAGGCGACACACAATTGACCATGCGAAAAGCATGAAATGAACAACAGTGGGATATCTTTCATGAACGGCGGACGAAAAATGCGCCAAATTGCTTCCTTACTGCTAACATAGCGTTCCATTTGATATTGAGTGACATCATCATTAGAATTCTCCGCACCAACTCCAATCACAGCCATGTCACTTCAATGTGTGTGAAGATAAATTTAAATTTAACTAGCCGAGACACAAACCGAAATTTGTCCCAAACCTGTTCTGCATTTAGCAGAGCTCTGTTAACTACTTAACAGTTCGAGCAAATTTTGACTAAATTCACTTATAGACCGAAATCCAGGAATTGGAACACAGTCAGTGTGCAGAATACATGACCCAAAGGATACTTGATGGCCCAGAGAGTCCTTTATACAGCAGAAAAGGTCTGATGTCTGAAATAATTTTGGAACTTTAATAATATCAATTTAAAAAAATTCTCTTGAAAAGTGTGCTTAGCAGGATTAGTGGCCATTGTGGGAAAATGGGAAATACTACCAATATGCCACTATATACAAATGATGGTCCAGAGAGCCCTTTATATAGCAGAAAAGGTCTCATGTCTGAAATAATTTTGGAATTCGAGTAATACCAGTTTTAAAATTTTGTTTCTTTAGAGGATCAGTGGCCACTGTGGGGAAATGGGAAATACTACCAATATGCCACTATATACAAATGATGGTCCATAGAGCATTTTATATAGCAGAAAAGGTCTGATGTCTGAAATAATTTTGAAATTCGAGTAATACCAGTTGTAAGATTTTGTTTCTCGAGAGGAGCAGTGGCCACTGTGGGGAAATGGGAAATACTACCAATATGCCACTATATGCAAATGATGGCCCAGAGAGTCCTTTATATAGCAGAAAAGGTCTGATGTCTGAAATAATTTTGGAACTTTAATATCAATTTAAAAAAAATTCTCTTGAAAAGTGTGCTTGGCAGGATTAATGGCCATTGTGGGAAAATGGGAAATACTACCAATATGCCACTATATAGCTATATACACACGTATATAGCTACATGTTAAGTAAAGTACAACCAACAACAACCATGCCGAGAAGTTTCGCGAAGTTACCAGACCACGTCATTTTTGCTATATAAAGGCGCTGCCAGAGCTCAGCGGGAGAGTGTGGTTTCAAACATAGACGTGTTAACAACGCTAAGTGTTGAGTAGTACAAATACTCGTGGTAATAAAGTAGTAAATAAAGTGTTGCCGCATTATATTTCTAAAATTAATTTGTCCGTGTTTTAGTTTGATGCAATAAAACGAATCCTTGAAGGATAATTAATAAAACCATTTTTACGAAAAGGTCTAAAAACGTAACAATTGGTGTCAGAAGTGGGATTGCAAAAATAATTAAAAGGACATTGCAATTTAAGAAAAAAAAAAGGGACATAAAAAATTAAAATAAATAATCATGAAATTTGATGAGCTAAAAGTTGAACAGCTGAAAAAGGAGCTCAGTAAGCTGGAATTGCCAACTGCAGGTAACAAGGCTGAACTGCAGAAGAGGCTGATAGATGAGTTTAAGCATCGCGGCATGGACATCGGGACATACGAGTTTGAGGACAAAGACGATGTGCAGGTATGCCCACCTGCCACTACCAGCAGCATGGACATAAATTCAATGTTCGCTGCTATGATGAAACAGAACTCTCAGCAGATAAAAGCAATTAGTGACAAGCTTGTAGCCGAAATAAGTGAAATAAAATAAAACTCTCAGCAGATGCAGGGGGTATCACGGACCAGCAGTGACAAGCTTGTAGCCGAAATAACTGAAATAAAACAGAACTCTCAGCAGATGCAGGAAAAGCTTGTAGCCGAAACTCAGCAGATGCAGGAAAAACATGAAGCCGAAATACAGGAGTCAAATAAAGCCATGAACAAGACCCTGGTAGAGGTTTCTGAAGCCATTAACAGGAGGGTGGATTCTATTGAGAATAAATTCTCAGAGCTGGAATAGCATGCAAAGGAGTTCGAAGAGAAATTGCATACTCTAGAGGACAAAGTGCATAACCTGGAGTGTAGTGGCGGGCCAGTACGAGCAGTTGCGGAATGCTTCGGCGGCAGCGTACCATTAGGCATCTTCAAATTCCAGTTCAAGACGGTTGCTAGCAGAAATGGATGTGATGCTGAAGAAAAGGCCATAGAGTTGATTTTGTCCTTAAAGGGTACAGCCGCAGAGGTACTTGAGACTGTGCCAGTAAGCAGCAGAAACAACTATAATGAAATAATGGCAGCATTGCAGCGCAAGTATGGCGGTGAGCACAAGCTCGATTTATACAGAATGGAATTGCGATGTAGAGTTCAGAAGCCTAACGAATCTCTACAAGATTTCGCAATGGAAATCGAGCGTTTAGTGCAGCTCACATATCCAGGCGAGAGTCACCCGTTCCTGGTGAGGCTTTCGTTAACGGCATTCGCGACTCTAATGTTAAACTGGCGGTGTGCGCTACGCAGAAATGCAATTTTGCTGAAACTGTTTCATTGGCGCTGGCTCAAGAGACTGCAAGGATGGTTTTCAAGTGCCAGATATATGTAAAGTGCGGAATGTGGAGGTTTTGTCTGAGGAGATAACAACCTAGTTGCTAGCGTTAAGGAGACAATGCGACAACTGCTTACAGAAAATGCTATCAAAGAAAAGCCTAAGTGCTTTAACTGCCGAAAGATCGGTCATTTTCAGCGCAGCTGCAAAGCACCAAGGAAGAGAGGTAGATCTGTTTCGCCACCAAGAAACAGCAAACGGGTGAACCAAACAACATCACAAGAGTCCCAGTTAAACTAAAACAAGCTAGCACTAAGGGGCAAGAGCTAGCTCTCAGAAACGAGGGCCCCACAATCTCCATATCAGTGATACAGCAGCAAAATAGCAACCTCACTGCGTCCGGACACATCAACAGGGAAAAGCACGTACTTACCATAGACACAGGGCATCGCAGTCAATAATAAGGCCCGATGTAGTAAAGGGAAAATGCGAGCGGTTAAGCAACATACGGCTACGTACAGCTATTGGAGAGCCTGCCACTGTCTATGGTAAGATTGAAGTGAAAGTGACTATAGCCAACATCAACGTGAGATATGTGTTTATTGTTGCCGATATTGTCGATGAGGTTATTACTGGAGCCGATTTTATGATTAACCATGGCATTAATCAGTTACTAAAAAGGCATGCCAGTATCTTCGCCATGGGAAGCCAAAGCCAGGGTAGAACTGCATTGGTTAAACATGAAATTAACACAGGAGAAGCTAGGCCGATTAAACAGCCACCCAGAAGCGTACCCCTAGCAAAGCGAGATAAAGTAAAAGAGCTTGTAAGTGAAATGGAGCGTGATGCCGTAATTGAGCCATCTTCTGGTCTTTGGAGTTCGCCTTTAGTCTTAGTTAAAAAGAAAGATGGCAGTACTAGACTCTGCGTAGACTACAGGAAGCTCAATGAAATAACCAAGAAGGGCAGTTATCCGCTCCCCAGAATCGATGACACATTGGACACGCTAGCTGGTACCAAATGGTTCTCTACGGTGGACTTGCAAAGCGGATATTGACAAGTGGAGATTGCAGAGAAAGACAAGGAGAAAACTGCCTTCAGTGTAGGTAACGGATTATGGCAGTTCAAAGTCATGCCATTTGGTCATAATCGTGATGGGGAAAACTTTTGATGTACACCTCAAAAACATGGCAGAAGTTCTTCAACGGATATCATCAGCTGGATTGAAACTTAGCTTGAAGAAATGTGCTTTGTTCCAGAAAGAAGTAAGGTATTTGGGGCATCGTGTTACAGCAGACGCAATCTCAACAGATGAAGATAAAATAAAAGCAGTAAGGGACTGGCATCAACCTAAAAATCTTCACGAATTGCGCGGCTTTTGGGCCTTTGTACATAGTACAGACGTTTTGTGCCGAATTTCGCCAGTGTAGCTGCAAGCCTGCATGAGCTGACAAAGAAGTCGAGACCATACTATTGAGGCGAGCCAGGGAAAATGTATTACAGAAACTAAAAGAATTATTATGGTTATTATTATGCTCTTTCGCGAAGACCCTTCTGTTTGGAGTCTAAACATTGTATTAGAACCGAGCAAAAGGAAGGCGTTGTGGATGTTCGGCTAATGCACATCGGCCCTGATGAAGACTGGTCAGCGGCACAGAGGGACGAAGGCATACTAAAGAGAACTATAAAAGGCCAAAGAAGAGAACAGACGACCATCCCGGAAGGAAATTTCGGCTGAAAGCCCACTCGCCAAATCTTATTGGGCTCAGTGGAACAGCCTCAAGGTAATAAAAGGGTGTTTGTACCGCGTATGGGAAAGTGTAGATGGCAAAACAACTTCAAATTTAATAGTTGTGCCATACTCCAAGATAAGTAAAGTTTTACAGGAGTTTCACAATGGACATAGTGGCGGTCATCTTGGAGTAACAAAAACACTTGAGAAACTGAAGCAGCGTTTTTATTGGGTTGGATGTCAACAAGCCTTAGCTGACTGGATAGCAAACTACCCACAGTGCATAGCAGCCAAAGGCCCAGTTAGAAGAAGCCGGGGACAGCTGCAACATTACGACTCAGGAGCACCATTCGAGCGGATCGCAATGGATGTAGCAGGTCCCTTTCCCGTCACCGAAGCCGGAAATCGTTATGTACTTGTGGTAATGGACTATTTCAGTAAATGGCCAGAGGTATATGCTATACCTAACCAGGAAGCAAAGACAATTGTAAATGCTTTCGTCAACAACTGGGTATGTCGCTATGGTGTCCCAATAAAATTACATTCCGACCAAGGAAGGAATTTCGAGTCTGCCATATTCAGGGAAATGTGCGAGTTATATGGGATAAAGAAAACCAGAACGACGCCGCTGCATCCACAGTCTGATGGCATGGTAGAAAGGTTCAATCGCACCTTAGAAGAGTACCTACGAAAAGTAGTAAGCACCCATCAGAGGGATTGGGACGAGCACATCCCCAAACTTTTAATGGCATATAGGTCAGCTGTACACGACTCAACATCGAGAACGCCAGCCAAAATTATTTTCGGGACGGAATTAAAACTACCTGGTGATTTGGAATTTGGTGTTAAGCCAACTGTAGAGGAAGGAGCTATTACGTCCCAGGAGAAGGAGGACTTAAACGAACTGCATGAGTTCGTGCGCAATAGAATCAAGATGGTCAGTGACAAGATGAAGGCTAGGTATGACCGTGCAGCAAATTCGGAGGGATTTATGGAACGACAATTGGTTCTACTTTATAACCCACAACGGAAGAAAGGATGGTCCCCAAAATTACAGACTCACTGGGATGGCCCGTATAAAGTGATTAAGAGAGTGAATGACGTTGTATACCGGATACAGAAGTATAATAACTATGGAAGAGGCGATTGTATGCCTATTCGGGTCGAACAGGTTTAAGTGCGCGGCAGTGTTACAAGATTAGAAATGGATTTAAATAAAACGACATTGTGGCTACATGTACTTGGCAGCACTGTCAATTAATCTCTAGTTGTCAAAATGTTACAACCCTGGTCAACACAATATAGATAATATTCAAATTAACGGAAATGGAATATTCCAAAATATACAAGATCATTCGAGGCTGTGCCAATAAGAGTAAACCACAACAACAACAAACATAGCAACATAAATGCTAAGAGATGTTATTCTTAATGATCTTGTATGAAAGTATTCGCTGCTAATAAAGCAAAGATGGCATATACGGACCATCCCAGTGAGTGTAATTTTGGGGACCATCCTTTCTTCCGTTGTGGGTTATAAAGTAGAACCAATTGTCGTTCCATAAATCCCTCCGAATTTGCTGCACGGTCATACCTAGCCTTCATCTTGTCACTGACCATCTTGGTTCTATTACGCACGCACTCATGCAGTTCGTTTAAGTCCTCCTTCTCCTGGGACGTAATAGCTCCTTCCTCTACAGTTGGCTTAACACCAAATTCCAAATCACCAGGTAGTTTTAATTCCGTCCCGAAGATAATTTTGGCTGGCATTCTCGATGTTGAGTTGTGTACAGCTGACCTATATGCCATCAAAAATTTGGGGATGTGCTCGTCTAAATCCCTCTGATGGGTGCTTACTACTTTTCGTAGGTACTCTTCTAAGGTGCGATTGAACCTTTCTACCATGCCATTAGACTGTGGATGCAGCGGCGTCGTTCTGGTTTTCTTTATCCCATATAACTCGCACATTTCCCTGAGTATGGCAGACTCGAAATTCCTTCCTTGGTCGGAATGTAATTCTATTGGGACACCATAGAGACATACCCAGTTGTTGACGAATGCATTTACAATTGTCTTTGCCTCCTGATTAGGTATAGCATATACCTCTGGCCATTTACTGAAATAGTCCATTACCACAAGTACATAACGATTTCCGGCTTCGGTGACGGGAAAGGGACCTGCTACATCCATTGCGATCCGCTCGAATGGTGCTCCTGAGTTGTAATGTTGCAGCTGTCCCCGGCTTCTTCTAACTGGGCCTTTGGCTGCTATGCACTGTGGGTAGTTTGCTATCCAGTCAGCTAAGGCTTGTTGACATCCAACCCAATAAAAACGCTGCTTCAGTTTCTCAAGTGTTTTTGTTACTCCAAGATGACCGCCACTATGTCCATTGTGAAACTCCTGTAAAACTTTACTTATCTTGGAGTATGGCACAACTATTAAATTTGAAGTTGTTTTGCCATCTACACTTTCCCATACGCGGTACAAACACCCTTTTATTACCTTGAGGCTGTTCCACTGAGCCCAATAAGATTTGGCGAGTGGGCTTTCAGCCGAAATTTCCTTCCGGGATGGTCGTCTGTTCTCTTCTTTGGCCTTTTATAGTTCTCTTTAGTATGCCTTCGTCCCTCTGTGCCGCTGACCAGTCTTCATCAGGGCCGATGTGCATTAGCCGAACATCCACAACGCCTTCCTTTTGCTCGGTTCTAATACAATGTTTAGACTCCAAACAGAAGGGTCTTCGCGAAAGAGCATAATAATAACCATAATAATTCTTTTAGTTTCTGTAATACATTTTCCCTGGCTCGCCTCAATAGTATGGTCTCGACTTCTTTGTCAGCTCATGCAGGCTTGCAGCTACACTGGCGAAATTCGGCACAAAACGTCTGTACTATGTACAAAGGCCCAAAAGCCGCGCAATTCGTGAAGATTTTTAGGTTGATGCCAGTCCCTTACTGCTTTTATTTTATCTTCATCTGTTGAGATTGCGTCTGCTGTAACACGATGCCCCAAATACCTTACTTCTTTCTGGAACAAAGCACATTTCTTCAAGCTAAGTTTCAATCCAGCTGATGATATCCGTTGAAGAACTTCTGCCATGTTCTTGAGGTGTACATCAAAGGTTTTCCCCATCACGATTATGACCAAATGGCATGACTTTGAACTGCCATAATCCGTTACCGACACTGAAGGCAGTTTTCTCCTTGTCTTTCTCTGCAATCTCCACTTGTCAATATCCGCTTTGCAAGTCCACCGTAGAGAACCATTTGGTACCAGCTAGCGTGTCCAATGTGTCATCGATTCTGGGGAGCGGATAACTGCCCTTCTTGGTTATTTCATTGAGCTTCCTGTAATCTACGCAGAGTCTAGTACTGCCATCTTTCTTTTTAACTAAGACTAAAGGCGAACTCCAAAGACCAGAAGATGGCTCAATTACGGCATCACGCTCCATTTCACTTACAAGCTCTTTTACTTTATCTCGCTTTGCTAGGGGTACGCTTCTGGGTGGCTGTTTAATCGGCCTAGCTTCTCCTGTGTTAATTTCATGTTTAACCAATGCAGTTCTACCCTGGCTTTGGCTTCCCATGGCGAAGATACTGGCATGCCTTTTTAGTAACTGATTAATGCCATGGTTAATCATAAAATCGGCTCCAGTAATAACCTCATCGACAATATCGGCAACAATAAACACATATCTCACGTTGATGTTGGCTATAGTCACTTTCACTTCAATCTTACCATAGACAGTGGCAGGCTCTCCAATAGCTGTACGTAGCCGTATGTTGCTTAACCGCTCGCATTTTCCCTTTACTACATCGGGCCTTATTATTGACTGCGATGCCCTGTGTCTATGGTAAGTACGTGCTTTTCCCTGTTGATGTGTCCGGACGCAGTGAGGTTGCTATTTTGCTGCTGTATCACTGATATGGAGATTGTGGGGCCCTCGTTTCTGAGAGCTAGCTCTTGCCCCTTAGTGCTAGCTTGTTTTAGTTTAACTGGGACTCTTGTGATGTTGTTTGGTTCACCCGTTTGCTGTTTCTTGGTGGCGAAACAGATCTACCTCTCTTCCTTGGTGCTTTGCAGCTGCGCTGAAAATGACCGATCTTTCGGCAGTTAAAGCACTTAGGCTTTTCTTTGATAGCATTTTCTGTAAGCAGTTGTCGCATTGTCTCCTTAACGCTAGCAACTAGGTTGTTATCTCCTCAGACAAAACCTCCACATTCCGCACTTTACATATATCTGGCACTTGAAAACCATCCTTGCAGTCTCTTGAGCCAGCGCCAATGAAACAGTTTCAGCAAAATTGCATTTCTGCGTAGCGCACACCGCCAGTTTAACATTAGAGTCGCGAATGCCGTTAACGAAAGCCTCACCAGGAACGCTCGATTTCCATTGCGAAATCTTGTAGAGATTCGTTAGGCTTCTGAACTCTACATCGCAATTCCATTCTGTATAAATCGAGCTTGTGCTCACCGCCATACTTGCGCTGCAATGCTGCCATTATTTCATTATAGTTGTTTCTGCAGCTTACTGGCACAGTCTCAAGTACCTCTGCGGCTGTACCCTTTAAGGACAAGATCAACTCTATGGCCTTTTCTTCAGCATCCCATCCATTTCTGCTAGTAACCGTCTCAAACTGGAATTTGAAGATGCCTAATGGTATGCTGCCGTCGAAGCATGGCGCTTTTGCCCGCACAGAAACCTCCGCAACTGCTCGTACTGGCCCGCCACTACACTCCAGGTTATGCATTTTGTCCTCTAGAGCATGCAATTTCTCTTCGAACTCCCTTGCATGCTGTTCCAGGCCACCGCGTTCTAGATGTTGGACTCTATCCGCCAGCTCTGAGAATTTATTCTCAATAGAATCCACCCTCCTGTTAATGGCTTCAGAAACCTCTACCAGGATATCGTTCGTGGCCTTATTTGACTCCTGTATCTGCTGAGAGTTCTGTTTTATTTCAGTTATTTCGGCAACAAGTTTTTCCTGCATCTGCTGAGTTTCGGCTACAAGCTTTTCCTGCATCTGCTGAGAGTTATGTTTCATTTCACTTATTTCGGTTACAAGCTTTTCACTGTTGACCCTTGATGCCTCCTGTATCTGCTGACAGTTCTGTTTCATTTCAATCATCATAGCAGCGAACATTGAATTTATGTCCATGCTGCTGGTCGTGACAGGAGGGCATACCTGCACATCGTCTTTGTCCTCAAACTCGTATGTCCCGATGTCCATGCCGCGATTCTTAAACTCATCTATCAGTCTCTTCTGCAGTTCAGCCTTATTACCTGCAGTTGGCAATTCCAGCTTACTGAGCTCCTTTTTCAGCTGTTCAACTTTTAGCTCATCATATTTCATGATTATTTATTTTAATTTTTTAATGTCCTTTTTTTTTTTAATCGCAATGTCCTTTTAATTATTTTTGCAATCCCACTTCTGACACCAATTGTTACGTTTTTAGACCTTTACGTAAAAACGGTTTTATTACTTATCCTTCAAGGATTCGTTTTATTGCATCAAATTAAAACACGGACAAATTAATTTAGAAATATAATGCGGCATCACTTTATTTGTTATTTTATTTATACGAGTATTTGTACTACTCAACACTTAGCGATGTTAACTCGTCTATATTTGAAATCACACTGACTCTCGCTGAGCTCTGGCAGCGCCTTTATATAGCAAAAATGACGTCGTCTGGTAACCTCGCGAAAGTTCTGGGTATGGTGGTTGTTTTTTACTTGACATGTGTGTGTTTGTATACATGACAATGCTGACTTGTTTGGTTTGCTTATGGTAACTATGTGTGGTTGAATGTATGAGTGTTCTGTGTGTTTTGCCTATGGTAACTATGAGTGGTTGTATGAATGAGTGTGTGGTTTTGTTTCTTCTACGTGTATATGGCTGTGTATACTTGTGAATCTATTTAGCTTTATTAGCAGCGAATACTTGCATACAAGATCATTAAGAATAACATCTCTTAGCATTTATGTTGCTATGTTTGTTGTTGTTGTGGTTTACTCTTATTGGCACAGCTTTGAATGATCTTGTATATTCTGGAGTATTCCATTTCCGTTAATTTGAATATTATCTATATAGTGTTGACCAGGGTTGTAACATTTTGACAACTATAGATTAATTGGCAGTGCTTCCAAGTACATATAGCCACATTGTCGTTTTATTTAAATCTATTTCTAATCTTTGTAACAATATATATATATATATATATATATATATATATATATATATATGTATATATATATATATATATATATATATATATATATATATACATATATATATAATATAAATAAAATTTGATACTTAATTTTTCAGCAAATAACACAGCTTTACAAATTTTTAATTTGAAAAAATACCAAGAACATTCCTAGATAAGTTAATTGGGACCTCCTGAACACGAAAAAGGCTCCACAATGGTTTGAGTGGGACCATACACCGAAAAACACAAAAGTACCGTTATCTAAAAACGGTACTTAGGAAAAAAATACTGCGTTTTTCGTGTTTAGCAGGTCCCAATTAACTTATCTTGGCATGCGGCGTTCTTGGTATTTTTTGGCTGTAAACCAATGTAATATATATATATATATATATATATATATATATATATATATATATATTATTTACTAAAAAATTTGGTATCAAAAAATTTTAATTTATTGGCGCAGGTGATTGGTTCGGCAATAGTAGTTTACAAAAGTAGGGCAAAAAGTCTCTATAGACGGCGGAGCTCTTATAGAATTATTCTTTTTATCGAGCCTGTGAATCGTTCAAGAATTAAGTTGTTGTATTATAAATGAACTATTTCTGTCTAAAATATGAATAAAATATAAATTACTTCATTATAAATCAAAAATTTTGAATGCATTTGCTTTGTTAAAATAGAAGAAGAATTGATTTTGTATTAGAAGTAAGTTTTGTTTTACTTCAAAGAAAATGATAGTAATTAGTTTTTTTTTTTATTCATATAAAATTGTCATATGCAATAACCCTTTCTATAAATTATATTACGTTATTATGCACTAAACTTAAAACATTTAGGTTTTCTGTAAGATATAATATAATAAAGGATATATTTATTTTGGTAAAATCAAGGAAGTTGAACATTTTAGTAAAAAAAAATTTAAACTTTTTAAAAAATTTTATATAGAATTTTTTTTTTTATTATTTCTTAGTAATATTTTGTTTATTTTTGTTATATACTATTTATTTTTTTGTTGCAATATTACATTTTTATTAATGTTTTATAGATTTGCTTTTGTAATTTTATTTATTTCACAAAATCTGCACTTTTCTTTGCTTAGAGCTACTTTTTCTACAGCCCAAGAGCAGTGCTTTCGAAGAAGGACCAACAGTAAACAGTCCAATAATTGCTATTTATGGTTGGAACAATCATCACTGAAGCATTCTGGGGTTGAGCGTTTGCACATGTCAATGTGCAATATAAATGATTTTATAACATATCGTTCCGGTTCAGACATATTGTGAAATATTAAAATATATTTCTTACTTGCATCCATTAGATTGTCTAATGGAGCAGTTAAATTTCCAAAACCAGTCAGAGACTGCTAGTATTTAAAGAATATAAAAAGCTCGCTGGGGCGATTAAAACTTCATCCATTTTCCTAAGCTCATTACAGCATTTTTCACATTGCAGTTTTGGAATAATGTTAAATGCGACATACCCAACGAAGTATCTCATGGAAACCAGTTCAAAATTTATGTTCTCAGAATTATGAAAAATATCTTCTAAAAAGCAATCTGCATATACATCATCGTCAAAATCAATATCCACCCTATGATTAGAGACTATTTCAGTATGTTCACTTGAAGAATACATATCATAACCTTTAGTTTTTAGTAAACATATATCATAAGTATGGATTTGGTCAATCTCGTCTTGTTCAACTTCACAATAACTGGAAAAACTTGATTGAATAATTTTAGCAACCATATCTTTTGCCAAAATAGTATTTAACTCGGCTACAGAAGGGTTGCTATTGTTACCTCCCTCTTGCCGCAGTACAGACAATATATTTTGTCCTGATTAAGAGACTTATGCATAATAAATCAGTGGTTATTTAAATGCCATTTAAATACCAAATTTCGTTTTTCACCACAAACTTAAATAAGACTTAAATGCCCATTGGCCATTTAAATGTTATTTAAATCAAGCACAGGAAACATAGGACTTTGACTTTTTTTTAAGAAGAAGAAAACATTATGATGTTGTGTGTGTGAAGATATATATGCCGAGTTATATATGTTTTGACGTAAGCCGTTACGTCATGACATATTTAGCCTTGAAGATAAATATTTTATGAAGTAAAGAAAAAGAAAATATAAATTTTATTCAATAAAGAAAATATGTTATAAATAATGAATTTTTAAAATTTTTTAATAATATTAAACTCTAAAATGATGATAATTAATGAAATATTCAAAATGTGCGTTTTATAAAACTGCAATCTTACATGGTTTTGGAGGGATTTTGTCCAATGTGGCCAAATAAGGACTTGGCATGCATGGCCACTATATAGGAATTGATTACTGGACTGTATTCTATTAAACAAAACAGCTGTCATAGCTGAATTGAGTTTGTGAAAATTTTTACAGGCTATCAAAGTTCAATTTTGTTCGAGTGTATGACGTTCTTGAAGGGATTTTGGCCAATGTGGCCAAATAAGGAGTTGGTATATATATATATATATATATATATATATATATATATGTATATATATATATATATATATATATATATATATATATTATATATACTTGGCATGCATGGCTACTATATAGGAATTGATTATTGGACTGTATTCTATTAAACAAAACAGCTGCCATAGCTGAATTGAGTTTGTGAAAATTTTTACAGGCCATCGAAGTTAAATTTTGTTCGAGTGTATGACGTTCTTGTAGGGATTTTGGCCAATGTGGACAAATAAGGAGTTGGCATGCGTGGCCATCATATAGAAATTGATTATTAGACTGCATTCTATTAAACAAAACAGCTGTCATAGCTGAATTGAGTTTGTGAAAATTTTTACAAGCCATCAAAGTTCAACTTTGTTCGAGTATATGACGTTCTTGGAGGGATTTTGACCAAAACGCTGAACGCTTCAAGCGTAAACTTCGCCTCTTTGCCACGAACTTGTTGAACACTTGTAGTAAATTTCTTTATGTATCCTCAATAAGACGCTACTGGCATTACTTTAAAAAAAAAAAAATTTTACGTATTTTGTATTTGCAACTCTATAAAAATATATACTGTTGTACAAAATTTCATTTTAATTTTTTATTGTCAACTTTAAAAGAGTGTATGCTGTTGTAGAACATTTTATTTGTTATTTTCGAAGACGCAACCAAAGTAGCTAATTTAGAAATTTTCCGGCTTGTTGAGGAGCGCTTTTATTTCAGTGGCAAGAACGTCATACACTCGAACAAAATTAAACTTTTATAGCCTGTAAAAACTTTCACAAACTCAATTCAGCTATGACAGCTGTTTTGTTTAATAGAATGCAGTCTAATAATCAATTTCTATATGATGGCCACGCATGCCAACTCCTTATTTGTCCACATTGGCCAAAATCCCTACAAGAACGTCATACACTCGAACAAAATTTAACTTCGATGGCCTGTAAAAATTTTCACAAACTCAATTCAGCTATGGCAGCTGTTTTATTTAATAGAATACAGTCCAGTAATCAATTCCTATATAGTAGCCATGCATGCCAAGTATATATAATATATATATATATATATATATATATATATATATACATATACATATATATATATATATATATATATATATATATACTCAATTCAGCTATGACAGCTGTTTTGTTTAATAGAATACAGTCCAATAATCAATTCCTATATAGTGGCCATACATGCCAACTCCTTATTTGGCCACATTGGCTAAAATGCCTCCAAGATCATGTAAGATTGCAGTTTTGTAAAACGCACATTTTGACTATTTTATTGATTATAATAACATTTGAATATTAAAAAAAAAAAATTTTTAATTCTAACATATTTTTTTTATTGGATAAAATTTATTTGTTCTTTTTCTTTACTTCATAACATATTTAACTTCAAGGCTAAATATGTCATGACGTAACGGCTTACGTCAAAACATATTTAACTCGGCATATTTATCTTCACACACATTATGATGTTGTGAAAAATTTGCACAAATGAACTCTTAACACAATTGAAAAACTTAAAATGATTTCATGCACAACACTTGAAATACTTTGAATCATAAGCACAAAACATCTTTTTTCTAAACAATGGCGAGTTTTGTTTACATACTTCATTGTGCTTTTCGAATTTTATGCTTTTCGCATAAGTTTAAGTCTGACTGTAAAACTGAAAGCGTATTTAAATAGATATTCATCAAAATTAACTAAATCGACATTAAATAGCCACTGATTTATTGGGCATTAGTCTTTTAAAATGTCATTAACCAGTAAATGGACTGACTTAAGAGTGGGTTTCATATCTTTTAAAAAGAAACACGCTTTTTCTGGTCAACGAATCCCACGTCATCCATAAAGTTTTTATAAATTTGTGAGGTTCATTGTTGAGTTGAACTGCAGATCTGTAGCAGTTATCGCCATAAAGGGAAGCACTACTAAGGCAATCGAAAATTTAAATTAATTTTTTCTACAAACTGAGCCACAAAAAGGGAATAGAACTTAAATTGTATATTTTTGCATATTGTTTTAATAGCAGCTGCAACAGTTCTGCTAAAAATTTGGGTTGCGAATTTCATACGCATTTTTTTAAATGTATTTGGATATATATGTTGGCGACTTAATTTTGGACACATTTTAGTTTTTGCAGTTGCTTCCATTTCGTATAGCTCTTTAATTATGTACTTGCATGCTTATAGTTACATCACATTTCATAGGTCACATTTCAACCACCTATTTCTCAAAGATTTTATTAAGTGCGGGAAATCATATATTTGTATATGGATTGAGACTTGTAATATATATTTTGATCTAAATTCTTTACGTCTTCAGAATATGCGCTTAGTCGAGCAATAACCAAAAGCTTACAAAATGTTTTACTTTTCATGCTAATATTTTGGAGAGCATCAATAGATTCTTTAACAAAATTTCCTAACCTTTTTCTGACAGTTCTAGTTTTCTTTTGGAATTCAAAACTTTCTTCTAATTTCATAAAGGATCGTTATATGTTTTCTTATATAGATTTGACAGTTTTGTTTGTTTTTGCAATTTGAACAGAAGGGGTCGATTACAATTTCATAGTGTGTTTGTTGGCAAATTCTGGAATTCAGTATCTTTCCTTTCTCAATTTTATCTAAATATTTAGGTTTTTATCGGTCGCATATATAAAGATTTTTGTGTAATGTTCTTCAGGAATTTGACATTTTCCCCACCAAATTTGCCCTAGAACTTTGTCTGAACATCTTTACGCAGCATTTTCTGTCTTATTTTCAATTATTTTTTTCTCTCTCTTGCACTCATCATGTATAGCCAAGAAAATTACACACGCATATAAAATATTCCTTTTTCTCTGTTAAAAGCTGACAATAATTAAAAATATTGTAGCTCAATCATTAACAATATTTTGAAATGAAAGTAGAATTTTTTGTAAAGATCTTCAAACAAGTTTGCATGTGTTTCTGCTTATGTTTCTTCCACCTTTCCTCCAATCCCTTAAATTAAATTGGATGAAGCCAACTATAAACATGTTCGATGACCAACGATCCAACATGTTGCTTTTTTCTTCGTTTTTCCTATCAATTTATACATATACTGCTACAATAAATATTAGAATCTACCCCAATGTTCTCGTTTTAGAATTAAATGTAAATGAAAAATACTATATTATAATTTGTAAATCCAAGAACCATGCAAAATACCGTTGTACTTTAGTTCCATTACCTGCTCACCTAACGAAATGCTATCGTCATACATATGTAAGGTTGGTTGCATTAAAATATTGGGTACCTGCGGTAAATTGAAAATAAAATCTAAATTTTTTAACCGATTTTGATAGTTTACAGCTTTTTTTATTTCTAAGATCTGTAGCTATTAGACAAAAGTGCAAAGTGTTCAATATTTGCTTTAAGTTTTTTAAATTCCATTTTTAAACTGAAAAAAATTATGAATTTCGCACGAAAAAAATTTTTTTTTCTCGATTAATTTCTGAATAATTCCAATATGATAAGAGGTAAAGAAAAATTGTATTTGCTTAAAATAAAAACTGTTTTGTTACATCTTCTGGTGTTCATCTGATTTTTAAAATCGGGTGACTCGTTCTGGAGTTAGGGTGAAATATTTCTACGTACCTGGCTAATTTTGAGGCAAAAAATTGCCACGTCCATAAAAAAAATCTCGACCTGATGGAAAAAAACCGAAAAAGGATACGAGTTTAGCACATCAAAATTCATATAGTACTCATAGTTTTATTTAAAGGAGAGACAAAAAAGTATTTTTTGCAGAGTAGTATTATTTATTAACTTCATTGAAAAGAAACAAGTATATAATTAAAATCTCATTATTTTTATACTAATATATAAAATTTTCCCAAATATTATAGTAAATATTTAGTACACGCGTATACCTACATAATACATCACTATTTTAAGTTGAAAATTTTGGATGGAAAAGTGTTCATTTACTTTTTATTAATATTGAGAGAAATTTAAAAAAAATTTCTTTTTACTCTCTCGTTGATAGAAAGTTATAGAAAAGTAAATGAACAGAGCTATATATAACATGCAGAACATGTTCAGATATGAGTTCTTACAAATAGGAAGAATTATTTTCATATTCTGGGCATGTATAATTAATTATGTGAAAATAATATATATTTATATATTATTATTATTTATATTTATTTATTTACAAAAAAATAATTTTTTATTTGTAAATAAATATTATTTATTAATGAATATATTTATTTATTTATAAATAGCTATGTCACAAGGAATTTTAAATATGTGTGTTGACTGTTTGGCAGGTTGTTCCAAAGATTGATTGTATAGATTACGAATTGTCGTTTGAATATGAGGCTGCTATGCATGTAATGTGAATTTTTTAAATTATTTGTGAACTTTTATAGTTAATTTATTAACAGAATTCTCAGATGGTATATAGAAGTCTTTTGATAAGTTGAGAGGTTTGAAACTTTTCAAAACTGTGGTTGATGTCTACTGACGATTTGGTATAAAAGCGCCAATGAAATTCATATAGACATTGTTTAACCACCCAACAAATAAATTCCATATTATAATATGTATATATAACTTTAGCGTTGCTTATCCTATTGTGATGACTTCCTTGAAAATCATACATACAAAAATTTCCATTATTTTGTAGGTATGCAAGCAATTGAACTCCAAAAAGATTATGGTCTTTGACGTAATTAACTAATTGATGAAAGGGTAAAGTAAAATAAAACAATGTTTTGATAAACGATATACGTATGTAGGTATGTGCATATTTACAACTTAAATGCATTGTTTCTCGTAATAAAATAAGAAATGTACCTGACTTACATCTTATACATATAAGTATGTACAAACAGGTACGTGTGTACGTACATGCAAATATAATTAAAAAACCTTTAAAAAGTTTCCTATTTTATTTTATTACAAATGCTATTTAATGACCTATTACAAACTACCTGCTAACAAATTGGCAAAGGCCATAAATTGCAATTAGGAAAAATAACAATGAAAGGGTAAACACATTTACATAAATACTCATTCACACATCTCTTTACATGATTTGCAAATACTGTTGTACCACATGAAGTGGTACATAGTTTTTACGGTACTTGATTTATCGTGTTCATATTTTTTGAGAACATAGTTTACTAGTAAAAGTTAGCTACCAGGGAGTAACAACAAATTTTCCACAATTACTGTCAAAAATGTGAAAAAGTAAATTAAAACTACTAGCTAAAATTTGCAAGTTAAAGTAGTGTTGTAATGTATAGGTATACATGAGTACTCAATAACTACCCCTATATATTTTTTGGACATATTATACATGTATGTATATTATTATAAAAATAATATGATTATGGTCATTTATATTCAACGTTATTATTTTGGCACCTTATTGCGTTATTATTATAATAATTATATAATATTAAGTATATTTTAATGTGATTTTATGAAGAACTATTTATGTAAACACTAATATGAAACTACATTAACGCGCAAGAAAATGTGAGTTGAAAAGTAATAAATAAATTATGTGTTAATTTAAACTTATTTGCAAATATATATCTGAACTAATTGAATTATTCGCCCGCTTAGTGTAAATTACCGAGTAGCTAGGTACTCATAACATTTACAATACTGAATATAACAGATGGTCTGTTACATCCTTTGCCACTGATGTATCAGATACTGTGTTGCTTAGTTCAATTCCGTTAGAAATCTTATTTTGCTTCTGTAGTTCCTAAGTTACACAAAAATAAATTTGTTATTTTTTTAATACTTTTTATTGTTTTAAAAGTTTACATTTGCTTACAATTTCTTAGTTTCCAAAACATTTTTATTTTCAACTTAATTTAGAAATATTGTTTTATAAACACAAACGCAAAACAGCTGTTTGAATAATTATTGCAAGTAAAAATTTTACTTGTAAAAACTTGCAATAATTTTTCTGTATGTCAATTTTTTTACGCTCTTTCGTCGCTCTCTCGTTGCAAATATTTTGGGTTAATGAACGCTTTCTAGTATCAATTGTTACAAATTTGTAAAACATTTTAGTAAATGAACACAGCTATATTTGGCTGTGGCTACATACATACTTGAATGTATTCGACAAATAACATTTCAGTTCTCTTCACTGATTTAGTGCTGAGAAAATTAATAAGTATGTGCAGTAATCGAAACAAAAAAGAATCTTCACGTGTAGCAAAAATAATTATTTGATGCTGACCTCTATTGGATTATATCTGCACCATGAATGAGGAATTTGTGAACATTCGATGGCATGTAATACCATGAATACAATTGTACATATAGTTTTGCTGTATCCATACCATACGTACGAAATGCATACACGTTAATAGCAAAGCCACATGCTATTATGTTTAAAATTATACCAAATCTATTAAATCCTCGTCAACATTAGTTATTGATGAAGCAAGAGTTGGTTGCTGTAAGAATCTTTTAGCCGTATTCCCGTCATTTCTTATTCCACAACCTGGTTTGGGAATATAAACTAACAAACCGATCTCTTCTCGTAGGCGATCAGGAATTTTTTTCTTGATTTCCTTCTGCATAGCTTTATCAAAATCCTCTTGCTTGCCATTTTTGATATCGATTTTGTAAGCTATACGAAGGATGCATTCAAAGAACCGTATCCATGCATGCAACGTCGATAGGTTGTAATTTTTCAACTGGCTTTAAGTCATTCATTATAATAGGCCAAGTTCCACAAATACCACAACGTTGAGGAGAGGAACCCGCAAGCGTTGAAAATATTTTTCCATCTATCATTGTCAAATAAAAATTATGGATGATATTAATTCCTTTGCCATCTTCACATTTTTTACGTTGGGACTATCGCAGCTAATTGAGTTTTTATGGCATCAATTTCTTTTGTAGCTAGAGAGTTGCTTTCTTTTTTAAATATAATTTTGGTTGGCCTGCAAAATCTTGTGCAAGATGGGCGTGGATTCTGCCAAATTATTTTGTTACCTTCTATAAGCTGCAGAGGTACCAAACAAACTGCCAACATATGTTCATCCGTTCCATCGGCGTCGTTCTTATTAAAGTCTTGCTTATACTGCGAATGCCCATTGCTGCCATCGCATCCCCATTTATGGGACAAAATAAGCTCTGTAGTTTTACACTGTTGCAAAACTTTTTTGTGCTGCTTTAAAAATCTTTTTGCAGTGTGAACTACTGAGATACTTCCTCCGATATTTCAGAAATATTGATACCATCATTTGGGTAGCATTCTCTTTTTGCAGCCAAAAGTTTATGGAATGCAGGGTAGATATCAGCATTATGGTTTTTAGCACCTGCACGCAAAACAGTATAAGTGTGTCTTGTGTATCCACCATCGATATACAAAACTAACGCCTCCTCATTTGTGTATGGTATTGGTACTTTTGGAAAAAAAGTTCAATTTACTTTTTATTGACGGAGAAGAGTCTAAGGTTTTAACAATGCCCGCAGCATTTCTTTTTCCAGATTTATAGAGACTTGTTGCAGCAGCAAATGTCAGTTCTCCCAGGGACCAAGTCTCCAATAAAGGTATAGCTTTCTTTCGCTTTGCCCTCTCACTTTTATCTAAGAATTCTTTGGAAGGTCTGCCATAGTTTGATATTGACGGGCGATTCAGTAATCTGTCATCCTGAGATGCTGGAGAAGGCTTAATTGGAATTACAAAATTCTCATCGAGCCAATATTTATTTGTAGTCTCGGAAGCTAGTTTTCTTCGGTTGGCATGAGCCCACTTCTTAGCCAGAAATCATACAAACACTCGAGCAGATTGCCTCACTTGTTTGCAATAGCTATTCTTTTCATTATTGAGCCCGATCTTAGCAAAAACATATGATACAACAGCATTAAATTTCTTATTTTGTTGTTTTTCATTATACCAAGCATCAAATAGTTCCCTCTTACTAATGGAAATTATAAACTGTAAACCAAATAAAAAGCATTTAAGCAAAAACTGGAAGCTAATTTTGAAAACATTGAAAAGAATTAAAGTTTTATGAATTCCCATTTAAAACTCTAATTGAATTTGGACATTGAATAAAATGTTTACATATAAAGCACATAAATACGTACAAAACTACATTTTTTTCTAAACAAAATATTTTATTTGAGTTATAAATATAGTAAAATTTTTTCCTACCTTTGTTAAATTAATTTCAGCAAAAAAAAATATTTTAAAAACTTTGTTCTTATTTTTTCACGACAACTTTAATTGCGGCACTATATATCAACTCAGTTATTGATAGAAAAACAAAACAGCAATTACTTGTGTTTAAAATTAGAGAGCAAACCTGAAACAGAAGTTCAATAAATAACACAGCTTTACAAATTTTTAATTTGAAAAAATACCAAGAACACCACATGCCTAGATAAGTTAAATGGGTCCTTCTGAACACGAAAAATGCTGTACTTTTGTGTTTTTCGGTGTATGGTCCCAATCAAAACCTTGTGGAGCCAAACCGAAAAGTCCGATCGAGATAAATCGCACATCGTTGAAAAGGTAATTGAATGCCTTCTCCGTCGATATCTATGAGACAAGAAATGGCTGAGTTATGGCATCACAAAATTCAAAATTTGCCTATTTTTTACGTTTGTTTCAACATTTTTAATTTTTATTTTGTTTTTTTTCTACGTTATAGTAAAAATCTGGAATGTTTTATTTTTTTACCAAATAGTTTATTTAGTTACCAACATTTTAAGCGTAATTTAAAAAAAAAAACGGATGAAAAATAAAGTTTTTATTAAGGATTTTGTGGAACGACAAAATATTAATTTTCATTGCTTACACACTATATTCGGGGTAAATTCAAAAAATTAAAATTAAAATGACAATCTTTGAGATATAAAACACAATAATATATTAAATAAAAAAAGAGCCTTAATACTTTTATCGCAAAACATTGCCAAAACAAAATAACCAATTTAAGATTGAACATAAAACAAACAAAAAAAGGAATTTAACTTTAATTATACCATGGATAAAAATTTAAGATCAAACAGTAACAAAAGAGATAACACAACTCTTCTTAAAAATGATGCCAAAAATATGTGTTTGTCGTTTTCACCATCCCGTTTGGAGTCAATGTTTAAGCGAATTGATAAGCATTTTGAACTTTTAATTGCTCAGATCAAAGAGAGTGAAGAGAGAATTCTATTAAAATTAAATGAACAAATAAATACCATGGAGGAAAAACTCTTAAATGTAATTGAAAAGCATATCTCTGATATAGCGATCCAAATAAATAGTGTAAATGAGCGAATCACAGTGCACTGAGATCGGCTTACTTAAAAGCGAAATAAAGACATTAAAAGCCCAAATTAAGCATCAAGAAAATCTTGTGACTTACGTATTAATGGTATCCCCTTTGTAAAAAAACAAGAAACTTGATGATATTTTTGTAAGGGTTTGCTCTGCCCTTAGTATATCCACCCCTGCTTACAAGTCTATTTTCCGACTTCGGAACAGGAACAATAAACTTGTAAACTCTCCGGATGCTGTCATTATAGTGAAACTTTGCTCGGCGTATGACAAGAATTTCATACTAAAATCTTGGGCATTGTTTAAAAAATCAAATCGTACTCAACTTTTCCTTCAATATATTGGTTTTACCTCGCACAACAACTCAAAAGTTTATCTCAATGAAAACCTTACATCTAATAATTACAAAATCCTTAATGTAGCAATAAGCCTCCGTAAAAAGAATGGTATTACTTCACGTGGGCTTGTTTATATAAAAGTAAACCCGGGAGATAAACCGATGTGTTTTGAAGATTTAAAAGAACTTCTCAAATTTTTTCCAGAATCTACTGAAAACACTTTTGCCGATTTTTCAAGCTTTACCTTATGTTTTATAATTATTTGTCTTGTGCCTTAATTCTAACATATTTTTAAATTTTATATAACCTTATAATTATTTTTTATTATCTCAAATACATTTCTAATTATCTTACAAATTTGTCATTAAATGGTTTTGATACATATTCGTTTTTGCTTCATTATACAAGCGTTGCCTTCACTTATTTAATTATTTTTAATGTAAGCCTTAAGTAGTTATGGGTTGGATTCCACAGCTTGCACAAAACTATGATTAACATACTAACTGCACAACATAAAGAGCTCAACATATGTCACATCAACGCTCAAAGTCTTTTTCCAAAAAGGGATGAATTTCGTTTTTTGTTCGAAGATACCAAAATGGATATTGTATGTGCATCCGTAACATGGTTTGCGAGAGATCTCTCAGATATTTTTGTTTATGCTAATGGATACCTAATACTTCGTAATGATAGAAGAGGTCATGCCGGTGGAGTAGCAATTTTTATCAAGAAAAGTATATGTTACAAGGAAATTAAAAGATCACACGATGACGACAAAATTGAGTACTTATTCCTTGAAATTTTTGGTGCTGACAGTAAATTGTTTTTAGGTTGCACTTACCGCCCAAATGCTGACCTCTATTGGATTATATCTGCACCATGAATGAGGAATTTGTGAACATTCGATGGCATGTAATACCATGAATACAATTGTACATATAGTTTTGCTGTATCCATACCATACGTACGAAATGCATACACGTTAATAGCAAAGCCACATGCTATTATGTTTAAAATTATACCAAATCTATTAAATCCTCGTCAACATTAGTTATTGATGAAGCAAGAGTTGGTTGCTGTAAGAATCTTTTAGCCGTATTCCCGTCATTTCTTATTCCACAACCTGGTTTGGGAATATAAACTAACAAACCGATCTCTTCTCGTAGGCGATCAGGAATTTTTTTCTTGATTTCCTTCTGCATAGCTTTATCAAAATCCTCTTGCTTGCCATTTTTGATATCGATTTTGTAAGCTATACGAAGGATGCATTCAAAGAACCGTATCCATGCATGCAACGTCGATAGGTTGTAATTTTTCAACTGGCTTTAAGTCATTCATTATAATAGGCCAAGTTCCACAAATACCACAACGTTGAGGAGAGGAACCCGCAAGCGTTGAAAATATTTTTCCATCTATCATTGTCAAATAAAAATTATGGATGATATTAATTCCTTTGCCATCTTCACATTTTTTACGTTGGGACTATCGCAGCTAATTGAGTTTTTATGGCATCAATTTCTTTTGTAGCTAGAGAGTTGCTTTCTTTTTTAAATATAATTTTGGTTGGCCTGCAAAATCTTGTGCAAGATGGGCGTGGATTCTGCCAAATTATTTTGTTACCTTCTATAAGCTGCAGAGGTACCAAACAAACTGCCAACATATGTTCATCCGTTCCATCGGCGTCGTTCTTATTAAAGTCTTGCTTATACTGCGAATGCCCATTGCTGCCATCGCATCCCCATTTATGGGACAAAATAAGCTCTGTAGTTTTACACTGTTGCAAAACTTTTTTGTGCTGCTTTAAAAATCTTTTTGCAGTGTGAACTACTGAGATACTTCCTCCGATATTTCAGAAATATTGATACCATCATTTGGGTAGCATTCTCTTTTTGCAGCCAAAAGTTTATGGAATGCAGGGTAGATATCAGCATTATGGTTTTTAGCACCTGCACGCAAAACAGTATAAGTGTGTCTTGTGTATCCACCATCGATATACAAAACTAACGCCTCCTCATTTGTGTATGGTATTGGTACTTTTGGAAAAAAAGTTCAATTTACTTTTTATTGACGGAGAAGAGTCTAAGGTTTTAACAATGCCCGCAGCATTTCTTTTTCCAGATTTATAGAGACTTGTTGCAGCAGCAAATGTCAGTTCTCCCAGGGACCAAGTCTCCAATAAAGGTATAGCTTTCTTTCGCTTTGCCCTCTCACTTTTATCTAAGAATTCTTTGGAAGGTCTGCCATAGTTTGATATTGACGGGCGATTCAGTAATCTGTCATCCTGAGATGCTGGAGAAGGCTTAATTGGAATTACAAAATTCTCATCGAGCCAATATTTATTTGTAGTCTCGGAAGCTAGTTTTCTTCGGTTGGCATGAGCCCACTTCTTAGCCAGAAATCATACAAACACTCGAGCAGATTGCCTCACTTGTTTGCAATAGCTATTCTTTTCATTATTGAGCCCGATCTTAGCAAAAACATATGATACAACAGCATTAAATTTCTTATTTTGTTGTTTTTCATTATACCAAGCATCAAATAGTTCCCTCTTACTAATGGAAATTATAAACTGTAAACCAAATAAAAAGCATTTAAGCAAAAACTGGAAGCTAATTTTGAAAACATTGAAAAGAATTAAAGTTTTATGAATTCCCATTTAAAACTCTAATTGAATTTGGACATTGAATAAAATGTTTACATATAAAGCACATAAATACGTACAAAACTACATTTTTTTCTAAACAAAATATTTTATTTGAGTTATAAATATAGTAAAATTTTTTCCTACCTTTGTTAAATTAATTTCAGCAAAAAAAAAATATTTTAAAAACTTTGTTCTTATTTTTTCACGACAACTTTAATTGCGGCACTATATATCAACTCAGTTATTGATAGAAAAACAAAACAGCAATTACTTGTGTTTAAAATTAGAGAGCAAACCTGAAACAGAAGTTCAATAAATAACACAGCTTTACAAATTTTTAATTTGAAAAAATACCAAGAACACCACATGCCTAGATAAGTTAAATGGGTCCTTCTGAACACGAAAAATGCTGTACTTTTGTGTTTTTCGGTGTATGGTCCCAATCAAAACCTTGTGGAGCCAAACCGAAAAGTCCGATCGAGATAAATCGCACATCGTTGAAAAGGTAATTGAATGCCTTCTCCGTCGATATCTATGAGACAAGAAATGGCTGAGTTATGGCATCACAAAATTCAAAATTTGCCTATTTTTTACGTTTGTTTCAACATTTTTAATTTTTATTTTGTTTTTTTTCTACGTTATAGTAAAAATCTGGAATGTTTTATTTTTTTACCAAATAGTTTATTTAGTTACCAACATTTTAAGCGTAATTTAAAAAAAAAAACGGATGAAAAATAAAGTTTTTATTAAGGATTTTGTGGAACGACAAAATATTAATTTTCATTGCTTACACACTATATTCGGGGTAAATTCAAAAAATTAAAATTAAAATGACAATCTTTGAGATATAAAACACAATAATATATTAAATAAAAAAAGAGCCTTAATACTTTTATCGCAAAACATTGCCAAAACAAAATAACCAATTTAAGATTGAACATAAAACAAACAAAAAAAGGAATTTAACTTTAATTATACCATGGATAAAAATTTAAGATCAAACAGTAACAAAAGAGATAACACAACTCTTCTTAAAAATGATGCCAAAAATATGTGTTTGTCGTTTTCACCATCCCGTTTGGAGTCAATGTTTAAGCGAATTGATAAGCATTTTGAACTTTTAATTGCTCAGATCAAAGAGAGTGAAGAGAGAATTCTATTAAAATTAAATGAACAAATAAATACCATGGAGGAAAAACTCTTAAATGTAATTGAAAAGCATATCTCTGATATAGCGATCCAAATAAATAGTGTAAATGAGCGAATCACAGTGCACTGAGATCGGCTTACTTAAAAGCGAAATAAAGACATTAAAAGCCCAAATTAAGCATCAAGAAAATCTTGTGACTTACGTATTAATGGTATCCCCTTTGTAAAAAAACAAGAAACTTGATGATATTTTTGTAAGGGTTTGCTCTGCCCTTAGTATATCCACCCCTGCTTACAAGTCTATTTTCCGACTTCGGAACAGGAACAATAAACTTGTAAACTCTCCGGATGCTGTCATTATAGTGAAACTTTGCTCGGCGTATGACAAGAATTTCATACTAAAATCTTGGGCATTGTTTAAAAAATCAAATCGTACTCAACTTTTCCTTCAATATATTGGTTTTACCTCGCACAACAACTCAAAAGTTTATCTCAATGAAAACCTTACATCTAATAATTACAAAATCCTTAATGTAGCAATAAGCCTCCGTAAAAAGAATGGTATTACTTCACGTGGGCTTGTTTATATAAAAGTAAACCCGGGAGATAAACCGATGTGTTTTGAAGATTTAAAAGAACTTCTCAAATTTTTTCCAGAATCTACTGAAAACACTTTTGCCGATTTTTCAAGCTTTACCTTATGTTTTATAATTATTTGTCTTGTGCCTTAATTCTAACATATTTTTAAATTTTATATAACCTTATAATTATTTTTTATTATCTCAAATACATTTCTAATTATCTTACAAATTTGTCATTAAATGGTTTTGATACATATTCGTTTTTGCTTCATTATACAAGCGTTGCCTTCACTTATTTAATTATTTTTAATGTAAGCCTTAAGTAGTTATGGGTTGGATTCCACAGCTTGCACAAAACTATGATTAACATACTAACTGCACAACATAAAGAGCTCAACATATGTCACATCAACGCTCAAAGTCTTTTTCCAAAAAGGGATGAATTTCGTTTTTTGTTCGAAGATACCAAAATGGATATTGTATGTGCATCCGTAACATGGTTTGCGAGAGATCTCTCAGATATTTTTGTTTATGCTAATGGATACCTAATACTTCGTAATGATAGAAGAGGTCATGCCGGTGGAGTAGCAATTTTTATCAAGAAAAGTATATGTTACAAGGAAATTAAAAGATCACACGATGACGACAAAATTGAGTACTTATTCCTTGAAATTTTTGGTGCTGACAGTAAATTGTTTTTAGGTTGCACTTACCGCCCAAATTCCCATGTACCTTTTGATTCATTTATGTGTAACATGGAGTCACCAGCTGTCCAATATAACGACATTATTATTGCGAGTGATTTTAACTGTAATATACTGACTACTCAAACTTGTTCGATCAGCTTACATCTATTGGTCAACACTGTGCAACCTACGCACTTCACCAATAATTCCAGTACTTCGCTTGATATATTTATATTAGGTAACATGTTAAATTTATTACTGTTCGATCAGATCAACGCACCAACCTTTTCAAAACATGATCTTATTTACATATCATATGATTTCAATTTTCAAAGAATTGAAACTACAACTTACTATCGAGACTTTCGACATGTTAATTACCACTTGCTGGAAGAATGCTATAACTCAACAGAATGGAACAATATATTTCACATGCCATCTGCTGATGATCAACTCTACTTCCTTAATAGTAACCTTATCAACCTGTATGATATTTCCATACCCCTGCGCACAAATCGTGGTAACAGCAACAAAAAAAGCTGGTTCAATTTGACTATTGAACAACAAATTAAAACTCGTGATGATATTTAAAGACGTTGGAAAAGGTTTAGAACTATTGTGCTATACGAAGAATATCGCAAAGCCCGTAGACTCATGAACAAAACTATGTATGACGATAAAACTTCTTATTACGAAGACCGCTTTAGGTCAGCTGTAGACTCAAAGAAAAACTGGCAAACAATTCGTGAGATTGGCATTGGAAATAAAGCCACTACAGTTTGCAGCATTGAAGGAAATGAACTTAATAAATCTTTTATAAACATTCCATCTCTAATGCCCTTAAATATGGTTCAATCAGCTTTTGTCTTTGAGCCATCGCAACAACCTCCAAGTATTTATTCATTATACCGTTTCGAGTTTTCTCGTGTCTTTGCAGATGACGTCATTTTATGCTGTAAATCAGCAGTTGGTTTTGACCAAATCCATCCAAAATTCATATGGCTTTTACTACCATGCTTTAGCATGTTATATTACACACGTATTTAATACCGTTATCACTACCAGCCACTTTCCTAACTGTTGGAAACATGCTAAGGTTATTCCCGTGCTCAAATCATCAAATGAGTATCACCCCATATCGATACTTCCATTTTTATCTGAAGTATTGGAACGACTGTTACACAACCAAATTAGTACTTATCTAAATGACCATCAGCTGCTCTTTAGTAAACAATCTGGATTCAGAACAGATCATATCTGTGGTTCTTCGCTTCTGGATCATTCTAAAGCGTTCGACTCAGTAAACCATGATATACTTTGTAAAAAGATATACAACAATTTTTATTTTTCTTCGACTGCATCATCTCTAATAAGAACCTATCTCTGTGATAGATACCAGTCTGCCTCTGCTGGCGAAACTGTATCTACTCTCTTGCCCGTGTCTAAGGGAGTACCGCAGGACTCTATTCTTGGACCACTTCTGTTTACTTTGTACATAAATGATTTACCTAATTGCCTTTTGCATAGTGATATCCACATTTACGCAGATGATGTACAAATATATATAAATTGTAAAAAGGACTCA
>OY776277.1:55980313-56037813 GCA_963675445.1 Linnaemya vulpina
TCGAAAAGTTTACCCAGCCTAAGATTCCTTGGTGGAATATAAAACGGAATAGAATTAAGCAAATCAGGACAATCAGTACAGCCATTAATAATGTCATAGATTAGTAAAGCTGATTGGAGTTATCTACGCGATTGCAACGTACGTATTCCAATGAACAAACATTTGGACTCATATGGGACAGTAACTAAAATAGGCAACCTTAGCAAAGGCGCGTTGCAATCTCTCAATACGACATATAAGATAATAAGCGTGAGGATTCCAAATTACAGCCGCATATTCTAATTTAGAACTTACAAAGGATGTAAATATATGCTTTAGTGTATAAGGGTCAGTAAATTCAAAACAATTTCTCTTCAAGAAGCCAAGCATCTTATAAGCTTTTGGAAGCACATACTCGACATGAGCCACAAACGATAAAGTACTATCAAAAACAACACCTAGATCAAGTTTGGGATCCGACGTGGTTAATACGACTTTGAGTCCTAAAAAACAAAACGTGCAAACATTTACTAATGTTCAATTGCAAACGATTAAGCTTGCACCAATTTGTTAAATTATTGAGCTCATTCTGCATTATACGCGCATCATTAATAGAATCCAATTTCATAAAAAAATTTAAATCATCGGCATAGAAAAGATATTTAGACTTTTAGAAAACAGCATCCAATATCATTAATAAACAAATTAAACAATAATGGGCCAAGGATGCTACCCTGAGGTACCCCCGGCATTTGCACGTAAGATCTGGATATATATCCTTCAACATGCACAGCACAAATCATATTGGGTAAATATGATTTAATCCATTTCAGGAAATTCGAATGGAACCCCATTACCTCCAAGTTTGACAGAAGTATGGTATGCGACAGCTTATCAAACCCTGTAGAGAAGTCTATATAAATTACCTCAACTTTACTGCCATGCTCGAGAGCGTCCAAACAATATTCACTAAAAAGAGTTTGATTTGTTACCGTAGATCTACCCGAATAAAAACCATGTTGATAGAGGGATATCCACGACTTAATTTGAAAAAACAGTTTTTTGTGAATAATGTACTCGAAAATCTTGGAAACACACGATAGCTTGGAAATAGTCCTGTAGCATGAGATATCATCTCTCTTGCCATCTTTGAAAATTCCAGACTTCCATTTACTTATAAATTCACCCTCTTGAGGCGATAGATTGAAAATATAGGTAAGGACAGGTACTAAAGATTTAAAAGTATTCTTCAGGAAATAAGTACAGAGACCATCAAGATCGGATTACACAGTTAAGGGCCCAATATTTAATTTGGAAAGCACAGCCACAGTGGAAATAGAATTGACAGCGACAGGCTCAAAGTTCCAGCTGAAAAAGGATGCGAACATATTAACCACATCACCACATGAACCAGAAATGTTGCTGTCAATTCGCATCGTAGAGGAAATGTCCGACGACTGCCTCTTATATTTCACGAAAGACCAGAAAAATTTTTGGTTGAACCAAAAGGAATTGTTTATAGAGGAATTTATTTAGGAAGTTAAACTGACGACTGAAATGAACAAATTTTGCATGTGAATCACTGTCGTCAGAGTTGAGGAATTTTGTATGGAATTTATTACGTAAGTTTTTGAGTTTTTTGAGGCCATTGGTGTACCAAGGAAGTTTGTATGGCTTAAGTCTCTTAGTTGGAACATTAACAGAGCAGACATCAAGAATTTTCTTTAAAAAAAGTTCGTAGCGCATCAAAATTACCCAGGGTAAAATTGAAATCATTAGGAATTGAATATAGTGAATTGTTGAAAAAATTTACATTAGTATTTTCAAGCATTAAGGGGTGATGATGAAGGTTTGGGGGAGAGATCCACAGTAGAGGGACATAAATTTGACATGTAATGAGATCAGGCACAAAAATGAGATCTAAAAATCTATTTAATTTGTTGGGATATTTATTAACTTGACACAAGTTAAGAAACAGAACACTATCAACAAAGTTTATTTCGTGACTTAAATTTACGTTGCATGGCTTTAGAAAAGAGCTGTCTGCAAATCTTGACCACAAAATATTTTTCAGATTAAAGTCACCTTCACTGTGAAGCTCTCCCCAAACGATAATATATTAGCAATATGCGCATCATATACACATGAGCACTGAAGATGAAAGTGTTGCGACTTTCGAAAACAACTGTTCTGCCCTGCTGTGTAAGTTGAATAAAACTGATGTTGACTTTCCTGTGTGCCTTGGAATATTTATCATCATGTCTTTCTGAGATTTTAATTAATTTCGAACAATTAGCCTATGAATATTAATTCAATTTAACATAGCAATATAAAATGTTCGCAAAAATAATTACCTAACAAAATCTTATGTTAATTCTCACAGTGGTGAGCGTAGATGTTTCGTTTGTTACAGCGCACAGTGGACCATTTCGTGAGAAGGCAACCAAAACTCATATTTTTTACTATCACCAATTGTAAAATGTAAAAGTTCATTTGAAAGTAGGCACTTGTATACCTCTGGAACTAAAAAATTTAAACTATATTTTAACTATATCACCGTGACAGGGTGGTTCAAAATTGCCATTTTCATAATTTTCCTGAAATGAGAAATTTCTTAATAAGTTTTTAATTTTTAAACATGTATAACTTTTTTATTTTAAAAGATTTCTAAACAAAATAAATGTTGCAAAATAATTGCCTAGCTTGTTATCTAAGCTTGTAGCAAAAAAAAATTTAAACTTTTTGAAATTAATTTTTTTTTAAATTGTTTTCTTAAGGTTAAAATTTTCCCAAATCCTCCCTCTTAATAGAGCATAACTTCTAAAGTTCGTAAAAGTTCGTTTAGAGACTAGTACTATCTTATAGTCTGAGCTCTCCTCTACACTCCTATACCACAATGTATACCCAGCACGATCCGACCGTGAGCACCAGAGCAATTTTTTTGACTCAAGGTCAAATATTTTTAGATTAAAAAATGTATATCTTGTTGTGATCAATTTTTAATATTTTTTTATCAGATGGTTTTTATGATAAACGGATTTCAGATGGAAAAGTATTTTGGTTTTTAATTTAATTTGCCCGCATTATAAAGGTATAAAATAGCTTTTTTTCGGAATCGCTTGGGCATAATGAATATGTTGATATTCACAACAGCCTCTAATAAAGAAAATATGTATTTCAACAAATTATGGCAAAAACCATTAACTTATAACAAGCGCTGTTGCAGATAGAAGTACCTGCAACAGCCATTAAACCATAAAACCCATTAAAATTTAAAAAGGAAGTTCATGGAAAAACGATATTTCAATGGTGCATGGGTACACGGCTACTGTTTGTGCTGTGGTCTTCGCTTCCTTCATATGTGCAAGTGTATACGTGTTCGTTTCTTGATTGTGAAATTATCTAAAAATCAGTATAAGGAATTGAGGAATAGGGCCAATGAAAAGAATTCTGCGATTTTCCCAGAGTATACGGATTTAGTGTCAGTCAAAAAAAGAATATAACTGTCACTTCCACTTCAGCGGAAATGAAATCGCAAGATCTTCCTGAACACACTGCCAAACGGTTGTTAAATACTCTTGATGCTGATCGCTTGAAAAAACTTGCAAATATCAGCATTACTTTAATTTCTAAATGGGGATGTGATGAGTCCTCTGGTCAAAGACAATACAAGCAATGCAACGCCGAATCAGATACTGACTTATTTATGGTATCTTTCGTTCCATTGCGCTTAACAAAAAGTTATTCCGGTTTAGAGCCATCAACCAGTAGAGCAAAAGAAATTGAGGTATGGAAAATGAAACAAAGTATTGCAGACCAATAAAATTCACATTCAAAAAAGAAAAAAGGAGTTCATAATTGAAGAAGTCCAAAAATAAAAGATCAAATTGATGCCCTTTAACCTGCTGTATTTACAGTTGATGACCAGGAAATCAAAGTAAATTTTAAAATGTGTATTACAATGATTGATGGAAAAGTTGCACAAGCTTTGACTCACACAAAAGCATCGTTAAGCTGCGTTATATGCCAAAAGACATCAAGTCAATTAAGCCATCTCATTTCAGAAGATGATAGTTTTAAGTCTTCATGCGAGAATAAGTTTCATGGAACATATTCTTAAATTAGGTTATGATATACATTTTGGCCCGTTAGGCGAAACAGTGAAAAAAATAAGGAAAATGAAGAAAAAAGAAAGCAAAGAAAAGAACAAATTCTAGAAAAATATTTAGAACTAGGCCCAATTATCGATCAGCCGAAGAAAGTCGAAGGAATCACAAATGGAAATACTGCAAAGACATTTTTCAGATCCAGAAACTGCAGCATGTATCACAGGTGTAGATTTGGAACTAATAAGGCGATTCGACATTATATTACAAGTTCTAGCATGCAGCAGAAAGATAAATCAAAAAAAAATTTGGAGAATACGCAAAAAAAATAGGTATACTTTATATTGAAAAATTCTCAGGGAGGTCTATGCCATCAACTGTCCATAAAATTTTTACCATGGGGAGCAAATAATTAAACACAATATGCTGCCAATAGGAGATCTATTTAAAGAAGCGCAAGAAAAATGAAATAAAGACTACGGATTTTTTCGCGCAACACAAGCAAAATTTCCAGAAGTTGTACTAATGAAGATCTGATTACTATTTTATTATCCTCATCAGATCCCTACATGTATAATATTCGACAAAAATGGAAAACCAACTATATTGAATTAGATATAGAAGCTAAACTACTTCTAGAAGATGAAAATCAAGGCTACTTAGCAGATATGCTTATTAAAATTCTTAAAAAAATAATTATATCGCAAATAAATCTTTATATTTATCGTTTTAAGATTTCAAACATACATTTCACAATTTCACTTTTATTTGAAAAGTTTACATATAATGTCCATTTGGAACTTATAGAATATAGGAACTTACGTCTTCTTCATTAAAACCATTTTATCTAAAGTAAATTTAATAAATTTTTTTTATTGTCTATGCTACTTAATGAGTTAAATTTTAATTTAAAATTGTTCAAAATATGAGCCTTCGACCTTTAGAATAAAAAATTTCAGTGGCCAAAGTTTGGCACTTTCTGACAAAATTTTAATTTTTTAATATATATAAGTTGTAAACGTGACTTAAAATATCACGTTGTGTGTAAAACAAACTTTTATAACAAGTTTCAATACTTCACTTTTGTACCAAAAATAGCAAAAAACTAAAATGCGTTTTAAATCCATCGTAACTATTTTTCTAACTACTTAAAGCCTATAGTCTCACTTAGTAAATAAACAAAAAACCGCGTATCGAAATTGCTATCCGTTCAAAAGTTCTATATTTTTGACCGCCTTCTCGCGAAATGGTTCACTGTGCAGCGGTGGTTGTAAAACTGTTAGTGAATGCAAAACTTATCGCTCATTGAAACGTAATGGGAAGTGGAAAATAATAAGAGAGAATAAATTATGTAAATATTGTTTATCTTTATACAGCGGCGAGTGTAAGAAAAAAAAGTGTGGTGAAGAAAACTGCAAATATTATCATCATCCATCGTTATATCGTTTTTCTTCAGCAAAAAACCGTGAATATAATAACGAAACGACAAATGTACAAAGCATGCACACTGACACTAAAGAAACAGAATAAGTTATTCATAATTCCCACAGTGACGAAGAGCACAACATTTTGTTTAAAATAATACCTATTAAAATACATGGTAATGAAAAAGTAGTCGAAACGTTTGCATATATTGATGAAGGGTCCTCCATCAGCCTTTTGGACGAATCAATTGCAAATGAAGTAAGACTAAGTGGTGTCTCTAGTCAACTATGTTTACGGTGGACAGGAGGAATACAAAGAAATGAAAAAAATTCAAAGAAATTAATAATTGACATTTCAGGAGAAAATAAAAGGCATGTAAATGTGAATGTAAGCACGGAGGAGTCTTTAAATCTGCCAATGCAATCATTGCACTATAATGAAATATGTAAACGATATCCCCAGTTTCAATCGACTTGTATGCTTAGAATGAAAATTATTGAAGAATGACGCACTATTCCAAATATTTAAAGATACAATAAGAAGTTATTTAAACAAAGGTTACGCAAACTAACTGATAAGGAGATTGACCGTAGCGTTGGAAAAGTGTGGTACTTGCCTATATTTGCTGTGTTTAATAAAAATAAGCCGGGCTTATCGGCGGCAAAGTCCGATTGCCTGGGATCCTTTTTAAGTTTAGACAAAACCCTGTGGTGACATCGAGGAGATGTTTCTTCAAATCCACATAAATGCTGATAAATTTCAATATGAGTTTCCAAATGCAGCAGGTTTCAATATAGGAAATTGGGTACCGAATAATGAGCTAGTTAGGCAAAACCTTTCAATGACAAACTCAAATAGTGCAAGGTGTATCAATTCAAAAGTTGACAATCAGGTGGAAAATGTCTTAGGAGTCTTCTGGGAGTATACACAAGATACGATTCATACTTTCAAAGATTGCGTCTTTGTCAATATATGACCCTCTTGGCTTGATTTCACATATAACAATGTTTGTTAAAATACTGATGCAAGATGTGTTTGGCGCAGTAAAGTTGATTGGGATGCGTCAATTCCCCCAGAATTATTTAATAAATGGATAAAACGCTTGCCTGACTTACAAAATATTAAAATACAAAAATGCTACCTGAAATCAGTTAAAAATTACAAAGACGTTGACCTACAACTGCATACGTTTGTAGATGCTGGTGTACGCAACTGTATCGTACATCAGGCTTAGTAAAGATGATATCATTGTATGGTCAATAGCCAGTGCTAAAACTAAAGTAGCACCTATGAAAATAACCTCCGTTCCCAGACTTGAGCTCATGGCTGCATTAATTGGAACTCGTCTGGCGAAGTTTATAACGAAAAATCACGAACTTAAAATATCCCCAAAAAATATTTATGGTGTGATTCAAAAACCGTGCTGAGCTGGATAAATTCCGATCACGGAAAATATCAATTTGTAGCCTTCAGGATTACGGAAATATTGGAATTAACCTCTATTAATGAAAGGGATTGGGTGCCAAGTCTAGAAAACGTGGCGGATGAAGCTACTAAATATTCCAAAATACATATGCTATAGCATATGTTTTGCGATTCACTCAAAGGAAAATTGGAAGACAAAAGAGAGAATTAACTCAAGAAGAGTTAAATAGAGCTGAGCTCGCATTATACAAACAAGTACAACGTGCAGAATATTATTTGGTGATTTCTGATAATAAACTCATTAAAAAGTCGAGCGACATTTACTCTAAATCACCTTATTTTGATAACGGAATTTTGCGGGTTGACGGAAGAATTAATATGGCAAACTTTTCTGTACAAAACAAAAACGTCCTGTTATATTGCCAAGAAAAAGTTATTTAATCATGGCAATCATGAAACCGTTGTCAATGAGTTGAGGCAAAAATATTGTATTAGAAGACTTCGTACTACATACAAATCAACTGTTCGATGTTGCCAAATGTGTAAAATTACTAAAGCCACTCCTCAAATTCAACAAAGGGCGAAACTGCCACGTGCGCGTGTTGCATCATACACTGCACCATTCACATACACCGGTATTGATTTTTTCGGCCCAATTTTAGTAGTAGTGAACCGTCATAAAGAAAAACGGTATAGTTGTTTGTTCACGTGCTTGACTGTTAGAGCCGTTCATATTGAAATAGCACATTCATTAACAAGTTCCTGTATATTAGCTTTTCGTAATTTTATGGGGCGACGAGGAATACCACTAGAATTTTTTAGCGATAACGCTAAAAGAGAGTGAGAGTTAAGAGACGCCGTAGCAGATGTGGATCAAAACGAATTAGTATAAACATTTACTACGTCCACCACCAAATGGACTTTTAATCCTCCTGCTTCACCCCATATGGGCGGGGCATAGGAGCGCTTAGTTCACTCTGTTAAAACAATTTTATATACAACTATGCCATCTAGACACCCAACTGATGAACTTTTGATAAGCATGATTATAGAAGTTGAAAACATAATTAATTTCAGACAGCGCGCATATGTTCCAATTGAAGCAAACCCTGCAGAAGCCATAACTCCGAATCATTTTCTAGTGGGAAGCTCTAGCGGGTTGAAGAGTATTGTTAGACAAAAAACTTACTTTTACATACCATTTAATGCATATCGTAGATAAAGCCACAAAATGTTTCAAAACCTTAATAACACTATGCAACAGTGAAAAAAGGGAAAGGTGGTGACTTATGGGTTCGATTCTACTATCAAATTGTAGTAAAACCCTATACTCAGCTTGGCTAATTTGGTGACCGTTTTCTCTTTATGGGCCCCCAAAGTTTTCCAATATTAGCATGATGCCCACAAAAAGGTGTCATCAGTTTTTGCCAAATAGCTAATCAGCACTTAAATATATCGCTTAAATGTAGCTAAGAGCAAGTTGAATATTTCTTGATAAAATTTTATGACAAATGTATTTTATCGGAGTTTTTTTTAGAGCACAAAAAATTTTTTTTTCAGTTATTTGATCATAATTTTTAGGAAATCCTGATTTTTCATACACTATATTTAGAAAAATTGTAGCGACGGTAAAGCTGAACAACTTTTGTGAACATACCAATATAATCTGAACGTGTCTAGATACCAAAAACAGGTCATAAAAACTCCCTTGTGCCTAAAAATTTAAACTTTTAGCTCAAATTTTATAATTTTATATAAATTTTTTGGAGAATAATTTAATAAAGTATTTGTTTTATATATTAATTTTAAACTTTATTCCGAGCTGTCCATGAGCAGCCACTACTCGTTATGGTCGTACGCTATTTTCATTTGATCCATCAGCTATGTCATGATATGTATACATATATATACATATACATATATATATATATATATATATATATATATATATATATTTATATATATTTATATATATATATATATATATATATATATATATATATATTTATGTATATATATTTATATATACGTTTTAGTTTTAGTTTATTGTTTCAGTCTATGGTATCCAGACCAAGATTTACATGGGTATTTACAAACTAATGATTAAAATTAAAGTAGTTAAAGGAAGAAGAAATATCACAGAAAACATACGAATATACAAGGAACAAGTTTAAATGATAATAAGGGTTTTCACCCTTGGTGATAAAGTACTCTTGTATACCTTGTTAATGTAGTAGATTTACTAAAAATACTACTGTTTACATCACTGCAGCAACAAACGTACAAAACTTTAATTTGCTACACTGTGGTTAAAAAACAAAACCAAAAGATTTAGTAAACACTTCTGTTACATTTACCAAAGTTAAACAGCTAATCGTTTTGCCGGCAAAGATATTTGATTTTTAATTTACACGTGCATATAAGTATAAAATATGGAAAAATTTAATAAAAACCCCTCCTAAAGCGAAAACGGGGAAATGTGTATTTTCCCGTTTGCTTGGGCATTACGCAATGTTTAACACAAATTTTAATAACATGTAAAAAATTTAACTTCTCTAGCTAAAATAGAAAAACTCGTTTCTTTCTAAATGTCGAAAAAAGCTGTTATGATATATTCACAATGCCTTTTAAGACTTGGCAAGGTATTATATATATATATATATATATATATATATATATATATTATTATTATTATTATTATTATTATTATTTATTTATTTAGTAGTATTTAAAGTACTTTCAATTTTACAATTATATATTTATAACAAAATCTGAATTTATAAATTTCGTTTATTAAAATTTATAGTTTTTTAGTATCGTCCGGAAGCATGTTGCAGTGATGTAAGCCTTTATGAAGTAGGGATCTCTGCATTGATGTTGTTGTTGTTCTTGGTAGTCTGAAGTTGCTATCATTTTTCAGGTGATATGGTTGTATTTCTCCTACATATCTTAGCTGCTCGATTAGGTACTGAGGGGCATTTCCGTTTTTCATTTTTTTTATAAACATTAGTGTGTTCATTTCCAATCGTTGTTTTACGTTGAGCCATTTAAGTGTAGTTAACATTCCTTCTATTGGCGTATATATATTACATTTTAATATCGAACGCATTCCTTTAGTTTGTAGTTTTTGGATTCTTTCTATTTGTGTTTCAGTGCAGCAAGTATATAGTATTGTTGAGCCAAATTCAAAATGTGGTTTTATCATTGTGTTGTAGATATTAATAGCCGTTATTATAGATACTTTATTACGTATTCGCTTAAAGAAACCAATTTTTTTGCCTATTTTTTTTTTCATATAAATTCTAAATGTTCATTAAATTTTAATTTATTATCAATTATAAATCCAAGGTATTTAATTTTATTAACTTTTTCTATTATTTGATTATTTATCTTTTGTATCATTTTCCATATTTATTTGCATCAGCTCCGTTTTATTTTCATTTAATTTTAATTTATTCATTTTTAACCACTTATTAACATTATTAACATCATGCATCATATTGTCATAACATTGCTCTTCTGTGTCTCCTTCTGTAAATATTAGTGTATCGTCAGCATATAATATTATTTTACTTTTCTGAAGCACGTTTGGCAAATCATGCATATATATTATAAATAGGAATGCTCCCAATATTTATCCTTGGGGTACACCGTAGTCATTGTTTGCTTGTCCCGACATTTCGCTATTTACTTTCACCATTTGTTTTCTATCGGTTAAGTATGACAAACCATTGTAATTCATTTTCCCTTATTCCGTAATTATAAAGTTTTTGTAATAAAATGTCCCGATCAATTGTCTCGAAAGCTCTTTTGAAATTTAGAAAATAGCCAAAATTTTTTTGTTCTTTTCTACATATTTTCATTTATTGATAAGGTAGTTTAAATTTGTTTCGCATGAGAAGTTCTTTCTAAATCCAGATTAGTATTTTGAAAATATTTTGTTTTTCTCGAAATATCCTTTTAGTTGTTGTTTTACAACGTTTTCGATTATCTTTTTACACGTCTTTAAAGTATTTACTGGCCTAAATTCTTCACACTTTTTTGTTTTGGCGATTTTTTCTGCTGGAGTAATTAGTGATATTTTCCAGCTTTTCGGGAATTCTCCTTCTACCAATGATTTGTTAATAATATTTAACAAAATATTTGCTACGGTGTTCCAATTATCAATTGTTAATTTTATTGACACACTAGCGAACCCCCTGCACACTTCGTAGTGCAAAAAAAAAATAAAACAATTAATTCGAATTCATTTAAATCAGTGATAAACTGCTTCTATTGTAATGCTCTGTGGTAAACAACATTTGTTGTTTTTCCATTTTCGGTGTAAATATACAAAACCGATAGTTTGCCAACGCGCGAACAGGCTACATAGAACTGTCCATGTGAGAAAACTGGATACACTAAATTCAGTCCACAAATTTCTAAAGATTGGCCTTGCGCCTTATTAATGGTAATCGCAAACACAAGGCGAACAGGAAACTGAAGTCGTTTAAATTCAAATGGTATTCAGACGGAATCATTGGGATACGTGGAATGAATACATCTTCGCCTTTTAATTTTCCAGTTAAAATAGTAGCTTCAATTACATAAGCCATTAACCTTTTAATAGCAAGTGTTGTACCATTACACAAACGGGGTTGATTGATATTACGAAGCATAATAATAGTGGTTCCAACTTTCTATTAGAGATTATGCGGAGGCAATCCTGGTAAGTCCAACGAATTCTAAAATTCTGTTGGATAGTTCAAAACATCTTCTTCATTGGTAACAGTATCGGCAAACTTGTACAACACCACTTCGCCAGGAATCTTTGATTGTATTGCCATGTTTAATTCAGTAACATCCAAGCTTCAGTAACATTCCAAGCTTCACTTGTGTTCATCATTTTTGCAGTATAGTATTTCGTAGCTTTGTCCTTTTTAAGTTGTCTTAGGTCTCTGTTGAACCACCTTTTCGTGCTATTTTGTTCGTTTATAGTTTTCCTTATTGTACATTTTTAATCGTATTTTCTTTCAATTATCCATATTATATGCAAAATTATTAACGCAGTTATTTATGGAGTGATTTATATTATTTCTTATTTCTCTACTAAACATATTTTTGTTATATTTAACAAAATATTTGCTGCGGAGCCGCTAAAATTACTCTGGCACTCAACCATGCATGGTATGTATATTGTTGTGTACGAAACGGCAAAAATCATTTGGCAATGTTATCAATTTAGTGTTATCAATAGGCATTGCACCGTTTCCAATTTTTTGCTTAGAGAACTTATCAGCAGATGGATCATTCTGCAACTGAACACGAACCTTGATAGTGAGTTTCGATATGAAGACTTTAAGCAAGCGTTAACTTCATCGGCAGCTGCCGATCTAGGAATGTTGGGCAATGTTTGCGTAAAATCGCCTGGCAATAAAATCAACGCACCACCAAACAACTCAGAGTTATCTCGGAGATCTTTCATTGTTCTTTCCAAAGCTTCAACAGATTTCTTATTCGCGTACTCAAGCATATGACGTGGGCTGTGAATGGACTGTGTATCATATTTTGCACAACAACATTATATAATTCAGGATCAGTTATTTGATCTGGAATTTCAGAACATATAACATTGTCAACTTCATGCGATGTGATTTTATTCACCAACCATATTGAAATGTGAGCGTGTGGCAAACCACGCTTTTGCCACTCCACAGAATATATCCAGAACTTCACTTCACCAAACATTTTAGATTTTACTCTAAAACCCACAAGCGCTTTCAATTTCTGCTTAAAAACACGGGAAATGATATTATGGCGGTCGATAGTACTTTGGTCAGCGAATAAATTATCTTTAATGTCACTCCATTGCGGATTACAGGTAAATGTTATAAATAAATCTGGTCGACCGTAATGACGCACTTAAGTTATTGCATCCTGCGTGAACTCATGCATATAACATGGGCTGTGCTTAATGTATTTAAATATTTATGTTTTTAGTGTTGTATTTATATTTAATTTATTTCATAGATCTCCGAAATTGTGATTTAGAATAGCTAAGTATATAAATTGAATTCATGGTTTGAATAAAATTGAATTGTAATGAACTTAAAAACGAATTGTATTTCAGTTTTTCAAAATATTAACTCAATGTTCACTAAAATGGCTATAACTCATAAACCAATACACATACAGCAACTGTATTTACATAAAAACCTTGGTATTGAGGTCACCTTTGAAAAAAATCGGTTCACGCATTCCGGAGAACATCAATTACAATGCAACTTATTTATATATATATATATATATATATATATATATAGATTATTAAAGTCAGGTTTATTTTGAATGATTTTACATATATTTCTTAGTTCTGTAAGATTTATTGCATGAAATTTAAATTTGGAATTTATCAAAGGTATTTGGTCAATCGAGTTTCTAATTGATTTAATACTCTCTACAAAATAATTATTTTATATTATTTTTTATTTCTCTACTAAACATATTTTTGTTATATTTAAATATTTCTATTACTTTTTTTGTTGACTGATTATATATATATATATATATATATATATATATACATATATACATATACATATGTATATATATATATATATATATATATATATATATACATATATATATATATATATATATATATATATACATATAGACATATATATATATATATATATATATATATATATATATATATATATGTATATATATATATATATATATATATATATATATATATATGTATATATATATATATATATATATATATATATATACATATATATATATATATATATATATATATATATATATATACATATATATATATATATATATATATATATATACATATATATATATATATATATATATATATATATATATGTATATATATGTATATATAAATTCCATAACAAATTTCTTCACTCTGGCGTGAAGTTTCTCCGTGAGTTTAACTTCCTAAATAAATTCCTTTATAAACAATTTCTTCTACATAAAGAAGTAGAGATAAGGTCCAACACAAAATCTTTCTGGTCTTTCGTGAAATCTAAGAGGCAGTCGTAGGACATTCCCTCTACGATGCGTTTTGACGGCAACATTTCTGTTTCATGTGACGACGTGGTTAATATGTTCGCATTCTTTTTCAGCTCGAACTTTGAGCCTGTCGCTGTCAATTCTATTTTCACTGTGGCTGCGCTTTCATGCTACAGACCTATTTCCAAACTATGATGTTTTTCTAAGATTTTCGAGCACATTATTCACAAAAAACTGTTTTTTCAAATTAACCTTTAAGTGCATGATTTTTTGTTTCACTTTGAAAAAAAAATGTATTGTGCAGAAAAATGGTTACTAATGCAAAAAAAAAAAAAAATTAAATGTTATATAACGAATTTTATTTAAAAACTATTTGTTGCGAATCTGCAACAATATGCATTTAGGAAAAAAATTTTGCAATAGATCTGGTATAGATCTTCATTAGACCTTTCTCCATCATTGATTTTAGCTATCAATTTGCTTTGAAATTAAAAATGGCATATAAAATATACAAACGGCACAAAATAATAATTCGTTCGTAAATGCATAATATTGCAGATTTACAACATTTAAAAACTGATATTAGGGAAAATACAAAAACTTTTTTTTTGAATAAAGTAACAGTGTTTAGTATACATATTAGCATAAGTAAAAAAAATTTTTTTAAATAATTACCTTGTCGCTTTAAGAAATTATACAACAAAACATTACTATAAATTACACTTGCTGAAAATTTTTGCTAATCTTCAATTGTCAACACCAAAATCACAATAAAAAGCTTCGTAGCAAATGCTAAACTTTTCCATATCATAAAATGGACTATTGAGCTTGATGTATGTTTACAACATTATGCAGTAAGTGTGTAATGATAATTATATGGTCATTCGAACGGATGTTGCAGTATTACAACAGTATGCATTTAAGCGTTATGTCATGGGTATCCCTCTATCAGTATGGTTTTTATTCTGGTAGGTCTACAGTAACAAATCTAACTCTTTTTAGTGATTGTTGTGTGGACGCTCTTGAGCATGGAGGTCAAGTTGAGGTAATTTATACTGACTATTCTAAAGCGCTTGATAAGCTGTCGCATACCATACTTCTGTCTAAGTTTGAAGTAATGATATCCCATTCGAATATCCAGAAATGGATTAAATCATATTTATCCAATAGAATTTGTGCTGTGCATGTTGAAAGGTATATATCCAGACCTTATGTGCAAACGTCGGGGGTACCTCAGGGTAGCATCCTTGGCCCATTATTGTTTAATTGGTTTACTAATGATCTTGGATGCTGTTTTGTAAAGTCGAAATACCTTTTGTATGCAGATGATCTTAAATTTTTTATGAAATTGGATTCTATTAATGATGCGCGTATAATGCAGAATGAACTCAATAATTTAAGATATTGGTGCAAATATAATCGTTTGCAATTGAACATTAGTAAATGTTTGCCCGTTTCGTTTTTTAGGACTCAAAGTCCCATGGCGGTATCTTTTAATATTAATGGTATCGTATCAACCACGTCGGATTCCACACTCAATTTAGGTGTTGTTTTTGATAATTCTTTATCGTTTGTGGCTCATATTGAGTATATGCTTCAAAAAGCTTATAAGAAGCTTGGCTCCTTTAAGAGAAGTTTTTCTGAATTTACTGACCCTTATACACTAAAGCATATATTTACATTCTTTATAAGGTCTAAATTAGAATACGCGGCTATAATATTAAATCCTCACGCTTCTAATCATATATGTCGTATTGAGAGATTGCAGCGCGCGTTTGCTAAAGGCCCAACTATAATATGCGTAGGCTAGCTTTGGCTACTGTCAAAACTCGACGAAAATACTGTCAAATGCATATGCGAACATTTGTGTGGCTATATTATACTTACACTCAGTTGTAAAGCAATGCACTTTTGCAAAAACTAATTTATGATACATACATAACATGTAAATACATATATAAATATTTTCAATTTAGTTTAGTTTATTTATTAGTATTAGAAATACTTTTACAATCAATTACATCTTGAATTATATAATTTTACAAACGAATGAATTTTTAATTACATTAAAACAAAAATTTAAATTTACAAAAAAACAAATAAAACAAAATTTTAAATATACATATGTTTAATTACTTGAAAATATTATATGCTAAATTTAACAAAACTTGATATTTTTTTTCTATAACTATTGATATTTTGCTCGTTTTTTTATATCCCTTGGAAGATTGTTATACAATTGCAATCCCTTATAAAATAGATTTCTCTGCATTGCTGTTGTATTTACCCTCTCAATTCTGAAATTGTTTCAATTTCTTAGGCTATATGGCTGTACTTCTCCTACGTACGATATTTGTTCTATTAAATATTCTGGTGCATCACCTCTTTTTATTTTTTGGATAAAAATTAATGTGTTAAACACTATTCTCTGTTTTACATTCAACCATTTCATTGCTTGTAGCATAAAGTTAATACTTGTGTATCTGTTGCATTTCAGGATAGATCGCATTGCTTTATTTTGAAGCATCTGCAGGCGCTCGATTTGTTGTGTAGTGCAGCATGAATATAGAATTGTGGAACAATATTCGAAATGCGGTGTAATTATCGAATTATAGATATTTATTGCCGTAGTGGTGGATACTTGTTTTCTTATTCTTAAAAAAAAAAACTAATTTTTTACCAACCTTTTTACACACATAGTCCAAGTGCGGTTTAAATTTAAGTTCTTTGTTAATTACTAATCCTAAATATTTGATTTATTTTACCTTTTCAATTGTTTCATTGTTTATTTTAAAAATCATGTCACTTTCTGTCTTTATTTCCATTAGTTTTGTTTTGTTCTCATTTAATTTAAGTTTATTCATGTTTACCCATGAATGTATATTTTCCATATCCTCCCTTAAGTCAACATAACATTTTTCTCCTTCAGCAAAACTAGCGTGCCATCTGCATACATAATTGTTTTACATTTTTCCAAAACATTTGGTAGATCATTAGTATATATTATAAACAGTAAGGCTCCCAAAATTGACCCTTGAGGCAATCCATATTCATTGATTAATGATTTTGACTGCACTGTATTTACCTTAGTAATCCGTTTCCTTTCAGTGAGGTATGTTTGAAACCATTTTAGTTCGATATCTCTAATACCGTAACTATACAGTTTTTGGAGAAGAATTTCTCTATCTATTGTTTCAAACACTCTCTTGAAATCAAGGAACAAGGCAACTATTTTTTTATGACTATAATTTTTTTCCACTTGTCTACTACATAATTAACTGCCGTTTCGCATGAAAAATTTTTTCTAAATCCCGACTGGTATTTAGACAGTAAATTTTCGGTTTCCAAATACTGTTCTAGTTGTTCTTTAACTACTTTCTCTATAAGTTTCTCACATGTTTTTAACGCATTAATTGGTCGAAACTCCTCACATTTCTTTGTCTTTGCAATTTTTTCAACTGGAGTAATCATAGATGTTTTCCAGTTTTCGGGAAATACACCTGTTTCTAGTGATTTATTTATTATGTCAAGTATCAATCTTCCTAAAACGTTCCAATTTTCAAGTATTATTTTGCTGTTTACTTTGTCAAAATCTGGCTTACTTTTTAGGTTTTTACATATTATTTTTAAATCTAAGAGAGATATTAGTCCGAATTTAAAATGGGAGCTTTTCAAAGGTAAATTGGGGACATATTGCACATTATTTATCTTAGATCTTATTGCGGTTATGCTGTCAATGAATTATTTGTTGAATTTTTCGGCTATATCGTAGTTATTCTTATATTCTACATCATTATATATCACAGATTCGATTGCACTCTTTGGTTTTCTTAGTATCAAATTTTTTATCAGTCTCCACATTTCTTTCTGAACTTATTTTATTGTTGAGAAATATATTTTTCTCATTTCGTACTTCTTTGTATTGTGTCCATGCTTCATTAGTATTTGTAAATTTTGATATTTATTAATTTTTATTTGTTTTAGTCTATTTATTTCTTCATTAAACCATCTGCATTCCATATCTTCTCTTATAGTTCGCTTTATAATTTAATTTTTTACGGCATTTAATAAGCATTCGTCGAGGATGTTAGCTTTATCATTGATGTCAAAGTCTCTGTGTATTTGAAAAATCCCTTGAATTTCCGTTTTAAATTTTTGTTTGTCATATTTAAAAGTTTCAATCTCCTTGGTTATGTTACTTTTCATGTGCGTACTATTCTCTATTACTAAATCTATAACTTCATGGTCCGATATTTTATTAGAGATGTTTACACTTGCTGATATATTTCTATTATTAGTTATTATACAATCAATTGTTGTTTTTGAAGTATTTGTTCTTCTTGTGAAATCTTCTATGACTTGTTTTAATCCGTTGTCGTCTAAAAGGCATTTAATTTTATTTTTATAAAAACTTTGTTTATTCCACTTAGTTCACAAACTCTTTCTAAGGTTTCTTCAAAGTCGTCTAAAAAGTCATATTCAGCACTACTTGGTGACCTGTATACTGCAGCTATAATAAACTTATTGTTTTCTTTCTGTGCCATGAAAGCTGATATCCAAATTTTTGATTGAACAACATTTTCGGCTATTTGTCTAACATTCCAAGTATTTTTAAAATAAATGGTTACGCCTCCCGTCCTATTTGAATTCGAAAAGGTATTATATTGGTTGTATCCACTTAAAAATGTTTCTGCTTCACCGACTTCCTTCGTTAAATGAGTTTCTGACAATATAATGATTTCAGGATTATTTATTTTTGTTATAATTTCTAGCTGGTTGAAGTTATGCAGTAAACCTTGTATGTTTGTATATATTCCGTATATTTGCGATAATTTTTATGCCGTTAAACCATTTCTTCTTCTTTTTGCACTAAACTTGTTTTGGAAAACTGAACATTCTCGATTCGTTGTTGCATGATTCTCATCCAGACCGAGGTTTAGCCTTTTGTTTACTCTCATGCAGTTTATACATTTATTAATAACAATTTCTTTACATTCTTGCGATTTGTGATTTCCGTGACATTTGAAACACATTATATCATTCTTACATTCATTCGCTTTATGAAACATTGTATTATATCAGTTCACTCATATACTCTGCATTTCTCCCAACCAATATTTACTTTTTGAGCTTTCATCAGATTTGTGTATGAGTCTTTATCTATTTTTAATGTTGTATTATATATAACTCGGTCATTTCTTTTATATTCATATAATTTTAGTACTTCTATTTCACTTTCGTATAAAATTTCATTCGGCTTCTTTAGTTTTTCAACAATCTCCTTTTCATTGAACTTAAATGTGATTCCTGTAATTTTAACCTTCATTGATTTCTATTTTGGAACTTTATATGAATCACTAATTTCAATCTGAAGCACCTCTTTAATTTTTTCTCTTTCTTCTTCATTTTTGTTTTGTATAACAATAGATCAATTTTTTCTTTTTTCTTTCTTATTTAAATCTTCTTTTGTTTTTAAAACGTTTTGTTTCTCTTTAGTCTTGACGATTATTGGATTTTGCTTGTTTTCATGTGGCATCACCACTTTATTTTTCAGCACTTCGGAAAATGATAGCTTATTTGGCTATTCTTTGTTTTCTTCAATCGTCTTTTTAATTTCTTCGCACATTTTTCTGTTGTTTTTTTCAATTATGTTGTCAATTTCTTCGTTACTTTTTTGCTCATTTATTATACCGTATACTTTTTTTAAATTATTTTACATTGAAATCAGGGGGCAAATTACGGGATTCGATACGATTCGAAATTTTAAAATATTTCCATATAAACTCTATTGAAATATTTGGTAATTTCGTTCGATAACGAGTGCTGTAATTTGCCCCCAGGATTTTTGGGCTTCATCGAGTTTTTTTATTCTTTCATCGTATCTCTTTTCTATTGCTTCCAGTAACATTTTTATTTCAAATTCATTTTGTTTTAGTGCCATTTCAAACTCTCCTTTATATTCAGCTAAATTGTTGCTATTTCTTTTAACAATGTCGTGAACATCATTAAGAGCCAAATCCAGGTTATGTATGTATTGGAGGCAATCATCACATACAAATCTTATAAAGCCGCCAGAATCGAGAATCACTCGTGAATATTGGTCGAGTCCTGAACATTTTTTGAAGCAATGATATACTTTTTTGCAAACTCTTTCACACATAATTCCACTTTCACCTCGTATTGCAGTTTTACATTGATGACATTCAGCCATATTGATTGTATGGGAATTTTAATTTCTGTTTTTCATACAAAACGAAGTTTTTATATCAGATTTTTTATTCTTTAAGGTAAAATACAGTTTTATTAGTAGTGTTTTCTAGTCCTGTCTATTTTTAATCAACATTTACTAATTTTAAGACTGAAAATGCGCGCTCGACACTAACTTCGGTTGCCACGGTTGAACTCAATTTATACATACATAAATATATTATCACAAGTAGGTTATTACCAATTTAGAAAGTAATTTAAGAAATAAATTGGAAAGTACTACAATGTACAACAATGTATAACAATGCGTGCAAGTGGTTGGCAATGTATCATAAATTGTAGGAAAATACACAAATACACTATAATATATATACAAACGCTAAACATTTAATGTTTTCATTCATTTTTGACATTATCTATTCAATTATCTGTAGAATTGATTTCGGCGTACATTGCAGCTTCTCTTGTGTGCACGTATCACAGTCTATAGTATGTGTGTATCTAAAAATAATTATTAATAACAATGAACAAACAGTTGACCACTTAAGGAAAATGCGATCAGTTTCGCTCTATGCGTAGGAAAATTAAATTCAACGAAAAGTTAGCAAAGCAAATTATGGTTGTACACATTTGATTGGATGTATTCGCAAATTCGCCTGCGCTAGCGTACGCATATTATAGTTGGGCCTTAAGTTTGCTACAAGGTCGTTACCTTATTTAGTCACTGTCCCATATGAGTCCAAATGATCGTTCACTGGACTACGTACTTTCCAATCGCGTAGAGAACTCGAATCAGGTTTACTGATTTATGACATTAATAATAGCTGTATTGATTGTCCTACTTTGCTTAATTCTATTCCGTTTTATATTCCACCAAGGAATCTTAGGCTGGGTAAGCTTTTCGATGTACCTTTTGATCGGACTAATTATGCGTGTAATGGCACTTTAACTCGTGCTCTCCTTCAGCTAAATAAAATCAATATTAGTTTACAGAAAAAGCATAAATCTTTTATTGAATTCAGCTCTGATAAAGTGAGGTTTAAAACGCTTCTTTCTACCTAAATAATTTAATTATACGTGGTAATCACCTTTTGGGTTAAATTTACAACTCTGTTAAATATACTACTATTTTTTACCACAAAGCGTGAGCATCGTTTTTAAAAGGCATTGTAAATATATCATAACAGCTGTTTTCGACATAAGAAAGAAACAAGTTTTTCTATTTCATTTAGAAAAGTTACATTTTTTACATGTTATTAAAATTTGTGCTAAACATTGCGCAATGCCCAAGAAAACGGGAAAAAACATTTTTACACGTTTCCGCTTTAGGAGGGGTTTTTATTAAATTTTTCCATATTTTATACTTATATGCACGTGTAAATTAAAAATCAAATATATTTGCCGGCAAAACGATCAGCTGTTTAACTTTGGTAAATTTGACAGAAGTATTTATTAAAACTTTTGGTCTTGTTTTTTAACCACAGTGTGGCAAATTACAGTTCTGTACATTTGTTGTTGCAGTGATGTAAACAGTAGTATTTTTAGTACATCTACTACATTATTATTATTATTATTATTTATTTATTAGTAGTATTAATATACTTTGAGTATTACAATTTCATCTTATGTTCACAATATTAAATAATTTACTCTGTTTAACAATTTTTTATGAAAATAACAATTTTTTTCTAAATATATTAACATTGAGTTCATTCTTAATTTCATTTGGAATCATATTATATAAATTAAGTCCCTTGTAGAAAAGTGATTTCTGCATTGTATTAGTATCTGCACGCTGAAGTCTAAAATCACGGGAATTTCTTAGATAATATGGCTGTGTATCTCCTACATATCTGATTTGTTCAGTTAAATATTCTGGTGACCTATTTGTTTTGTGGATGAAGAAAATTGTGTTTAGCTATAACCTCTGCCTTATGTTAAGCCATTTTAAAGAATCTAGCATAGATCTTATTGGCGTGTATCTATTACATTTTAGTATTGAACGCATAGCCTTGTTTTGTAATTTCTGCAATCGTATTATATGTTGGTCTGTACAGCATGTGAATATAATCGTTGATCCATATTCGAAATGTGGTTTAATTATCGTATTATATATATTTATTGCGGTTAATATTGTTACATTGTTTCTTATTCTTTTAAAAAACCCAATATTTTTACCAATTTTCTTACAAATATATTCAATATGTTCTTTAAAATTTAATTCTTTATCAATAATGAAACCCAAGTATTTTATACTTTTCACTTTTTCTATTGTAACAGTATTGATTTCAATTGTAAAATTCGTGTTCATATTAATTTCCATAATTTTAGTTTTGTTTTCTTTAAGTTTTAATTTATTCATTTTAAGCCAGTTACTTATATTTAATATATCACTTTTTAGATTTTCGTAACACGTTAGTTCTGTTGTTGCTTCGGAAAAAATTAATGTATCATCTGCATACTGCACAATTTCACATTTATCCAATATATTTTCCATGTCATTTATATATATAATAAAGAGAAGTGCTCCAAGTATGGATCCTTGTGGTACGCCAAAGTCATTTACTGCAGCATTAGATATTTTGTTGTTAACATTTGTTTGTTGCCTGCGTTCAGTTAGATAAGACTGAAACCATTTTAGTTCTGTTCCTTCGATACCGTACTTTGATAATTTCTGTATTAATATATGTCTGTCTATAGTTTCAATTGCTCTCTTGAAGTCTAGGAATATTGCTAGTATTTTGTTTTCTTTCTGTTTAAATTTCCATCTATTTATAACATAATTTACTGCTGTTTCACATGAATAGTTTTTTCTAAAACCTGACTGGTATTTTGAAAGAATCTTATGATGTTCCATATATTCTTCCAATTGATTTTTAACTACCATTTCTATAATCTTTTGTAATGTCTTCATGGTGTTAATTGGCCTGAAGTCGTCACAGCTTGTTGTATTATTAATTTTTTCAATTGGAAATACCATTGACTCTTTCCAGTTGTTGGGAAATACGCCTGTTTGTAATGACTTATTTACTATGCTTAATACTATATCGCCAGTTATATTCCAATTGTCTAGTATTAACTTACTTGATATTTTTTTATAGTCAGGTTTTTTCTTTATGTTGTTAATAATATATTTAAGTTCTTCTAGATTTATCGTACGAAACTTAAATTTATAATTCATCGCAGGTATTCTGTTTATATATTGCATGTCATCTATAGAGCATCTTATGTCTTTAATACTGTCTATGAAGTACTTATTGAAATTTTCAGCTATTTGTAATGTATCTTCGTATTCTATATTTTTAAATCTAACAGTTTTAATCACAGAGTTAGGTTTTTTTAAGACTAGTTTGATTTTTGTCCACATTTCTCTTTGGTTCTTAGCATTATTTATGTTATTTTGAATGTATATACTTCTTTCTTTCTCAATCTTTGATTTATATATATTTCTTATTATTTTATATTCATTCCATGCGTTTCTCGAATTTACAGATATTGCAGCTTGGTATTTAAAAATTTTCTGTCTTTTTAAGATTCTGAGTTCGTTATTAAACCATATATTGTTGCATCTTTCATTTATCTTTTTTGTTATAGTAAAGTTTCTAATTGTGGTTTCTATTGATTGTTCAAATAAGTTTACACTATTGTTTAAATCATTAGTTCTTTGGTTTACATTGTTGATTTCATTATTTTCTAATATTGCACTTAGTTCATTGCTAAATCTGTTTTTATTGTATTTAAAAATGCTTACTTCTCTAGAGTTATTAGATTTCTTAATGCGCTCACATTCTATCAGAATGTCAATACAAGTATGGTCAGATATTTGATTATTTGTATTGTTTTTGGCGGAGATTTTTGGATTATTTGTTATTATGTAATCAATTAGTGTTTTTGAATTTTCAGTTATTCTTGTATAGTCGTTCAAAACTTGTTTAAGTCCATTATCGTAAATACTTGTCTCTAATTTGCTAGAATAGAAATCCTTCTTCCAATCTATATTAAAGTCTCCAGCTACTATTATATCGCAGTTAGTTTCACTTATCTCATCTATAATATTATGAAATATATCACAGAATTCTGATTTGGATGCGCTAGGCGATCTATATAATATAACTAAAATAAATGATATTTGCTCCAACTTTGCTTTATATATGCTAACCCAATAGTTTGAATCCTTTATAATATCTTTAATTTTGATTACTTTCCAATGTTTTTTAAAATAAGCAATTATTCCGCCAGTTCTGGTTGAGTTGGATAAAGTATAGTAATGGTCATATTGTTCTATCTCTATTTCACTCTCATCTACTTCTGCTGTTTGATGTGTTTCACTCAGTATGATGAACTCAGGTTGCTCCTGTGTTGCTATTATTTCCAATTGACTTAAGTTATTGATTAACCCTTGAATATTTGTGTAAATTCCTTTTATATGCTGTAGTTGTTATGTAGTTAAACCCATTCGCCGTTTTTTTAGACCCAATTTATTTTGATAGACCGGGCACTCTCTGCTGTTTGTTGCGTGATTTTCCTCTAGATTTAAATTTAGCCTTTGATTTTCTTTTTTACAATTTACACACTTATTTATTTGGTCCTTATTACATTATTTACTCCTATGGCTTTCATGGCATTTTAAACATACATTATCATTTCTACATTCTGAAGATTTGTGGTTGAATCCTTGGCATTTAAAACATTGAATTATATTTGTACCATCAAATACCTTGCATCTATCCCATCCAATATTCAGTTTTTCAACAGCTAAAGCTTTGGAGTATGTTTCTTTGTCTGTTTTTAGTTTTGCACCAAATATTGTTCTGTTATATCGTTTGATTTCGAATATTTTTATCACTTCAAGATGGCTATCTTTCATGATTTCATTTTGTATCTTCAATTTTTGAACTATCTCTTCATTACTCAATTTAAAGTTTAAACCTGTTATTAAAATTTTCATATTAAAATCATTTGGTATTTTTACTTCATAGTCGTTACTAATTTGCGTTTGTATAGCCTCCTTTATTTTCTCACGCTCTTCGAAGTTTTCACTTTGTATTATTAATGTACCATTTTTTCAGTTTTCAACATTCGTTATTTTAAAATCAATTGGATCTACTTTTTATTTAAGTCAGCTTTTGTTTTTTCCACACTTTGTCTCTCTTTAGGTTTAACTATTAGGGGAACATTTTTAGGTAAATCTGGCATTTTCATATTTGATTTTAAGGATTGCGCATATGATATTTTTGATGTTTTCCCGTTTTCTACTATTATTTCTTTCTTTATTTCGTTGCACACTTTAACATTGTTCTTTTCAATTGCTTCACATATTGTTTCTGTCTTCTTTTGCTCAATTTCATTTATGTTTCCATATAATTTTTTAATCTCTACAACATTTTTATCACATAATTTCTGAATATTGTCAATTTTTTTAAATCTTTCATCATATCTTTTTTCAATTGCTTCCAATAAGTTTTTAATTTCGTGTTTATTTTTTTAAGTGCATTTTCAAATTCATGTTTGTATTCCAACAGTGTTTGTTTGTTTTTTTCAACAATATTTTGTATTTCCCGTAATTCAAGGTCTATATTTTGAATATACAGCATACAATCATTACATATGAATCTTACAAAATTATCTTCATCAATAATCTTTGCCGAGTATTGGTCTATTCCTGCACATTTCTTTGTAAAGTGATATAGTTTTTCGCAGACACCATTACATCTAATTCCAATTTCACCTCTTATGGCTGATCTGCATTTACTGCATTCAGCCATATTTACTTTACAATTTAAATCCGATGTATTTTAGTTTATTATTTCAGTTTTGTTTATTTTTTTGATATGTTCCTTACAAAAAGAATAACGTATATTCTTTCTAACATTAATCAATATATTTTTGTTTTTTTTAATATTATTTTTGATTTTTAATACTTTAAAAATTTTACTTGTTCACACATTGGAAGTTCGTATAGCAAAACATTAACAAGGTCTACAAGAGTACTTTATCACCAAGGGTGAAAACCCTTATTATCATTTGAACTTGTTCCTTGTATATTCGTATGTTTTTTGTGATATTTCTTCTTCCTTTAACTAATTTAATTTTAATCATTAGTTTGTAAGTACCTATGTAAATCTTGGTCTGGAGACCATCGACTGAAACAATAAACTAAAACATATATATAAATATATATACATAAATATATATATATATATATATATATATATATATATATATATATATATAATTATATATATATATATATATATATATATATATATATATATATATATATATATGTATATATATGTATACATATCATAACATAGCTGATGGATCAAATAAAAATAGCGTACGATCATAACGAGTAGTGGCTGTTCATAGACAGCTCGGAATAAAGTTTAAAATTAATATATAAAACAAATACTTTATTAAATTATTCTCCAAAAAAGTTATATAAAATTATAAAATTTGAGCTAAAAGTTTAAATTTTTAGGCACAAGGGAGTTTTTATGACCTGTTTTTGGTATCTAGACACGTTCAGATTATATTGGTATGTTCACAAAAGTTGTTCAGCTTTACCGTCGCTACAATTTTTCTAAATATAGTGTATGAAAAATCAGGTTTTCCTAAAAATTGTGATCGAATAACTGAAAAAAAAATTTTTTGGTCTCTAATTTAAAAAAAAACTCTGAGATAAAATACATTTCTGTCATAAAATTTTAGTAAGAAATTTTCAACCTGCTCTTGGCTACATTTTTCCCGAACATAGTTAAGCGATATTTTTGAGTGCTATTTTGGCAAAAACTGATGACATCTTTTTTTGAGCATCATGCTATTATTGGGAAACTTTGGAGGTCCATGAAAAGAAAACTGTCACCAAATGGGTATAGGGTTTTACTACAATTTTGTAGTAGAATCGAACCCATATAGTCACGACCTTGCACTTTTCAAAAGGTATTCATTTGTTGCATAGTGCAATTTATAAAACGGTAACAAGACTTATTTTGTTTTGTGGATGCTCGGTTTGAAGTGGAGCAGCTGAAACTCATATATAAAGAAACTTTAGGTTTACAAAACAAGGCTTTGAAAAAGATTCACAAACTCCCACGTTTATTCTCCTTTTCTCCTTTTGAATAACTTACATCTTCTTCCCATTACAAGGGATAATTGACTCACGCCTTTACAGTCAGCCAGTTTTACACACGCATATACGCAATTCAAATTGATTATTGAAATCGCCAGCTTACCTTTTGGGTGCTTAAGTCGAAGCCCAAGTAGGTTGGTTTTTCATCATCCGCTGCCATACAGAATATCTTAGCCGCACTAATAAAATTTAAACAGCAAACAAAATTCTCGACTGATCGGATGATTGAGAATAGGTATGTGATGATTAAAGCCTCTTGAATTAACAATCAGTTAAATACCGATTTATGCATGTGTGCATACCTCATGTGTGAGCATGCATACATATATAATAGTGATTCTTCAATTTGTTTCATTTAGTTGAAATTCAAATTAGCCTTTGAAAGATTCCATTTTCACTTAAATTATTTTTAAGGCCCAATAAATCAGTGACTATTTAAACGTAGTTTATCTTTGAATTTTATTTAAAAACATTTTTAAACGCGAACTTAAATAAGACTTAAATGCGCTTCATTAGCCATTTAATATAAATATATTAAATCGAGCACAGTAATCATAGGACTTTGACTTTTGTATCTTTAACAAAAAGAAAACATTGCGATATTGCGAAATATTTGCCTAGGAATTGAAAAAAAGTTATGTAAATAAACTTAATTAGCAATAGAATTAAGTCAAAAATTATTAAAAGAATATTTATTGCAAAAATAGACCATTCACACAATTTAGAAACTTTAAATAACTTCATGCACAACACTTCAAATACATTGAACACAAAATAACAAAATAACCTGTGACATTGAATAGGAAACAAAACACCTGTTTTCAGAACAATGGCGATTTTTGTTTGCATATTTTTTGGTGCTACCACATTTTTCGCATTTATCGATTGCACCCTACAAGAACAGTGACGATCATTTGACTGGCACTCCTGACAAACTTTAGGTCAGCACGTAGAACAAAGTTTCTATCATATTATTGAGGACAAATTGAAAAAAATGCAGGAAACTATTGTGTACGTGTGATCTTGGATCCCTCTTTAACTTTTTTATACCATCACCTGTAGAACATATATTCAAACTAATGACTCTTATGTTACTGTTCTATATAAATCTTACACTAATGACGTATGGTGCCCGGTCACCCTTGACGGGTATGTTGTCACTGGTGACCGAACACTCTTGACGGGTAAGGTGTCACAGCTGACAAATCATCGTTGACTTAGAAAGCCAACACAATTTTCCAAAATAGAGATTCCCATATATTAAACGTCATTCAGGTTAATCACATTTGTTGTCTTACTCTTGCACACAGTATTCCAGCCTGTAAGAACCAGCGTTGTTGCTGAAACTTCTTTTTTGAATTCTTATATATAAATATTTGATGCTTCTAAAAATCCCGAAATCCCGTGAAATATTAAATATATATATTAGAACAAAATTTAATTTTTGTTAATTGGTTTATTATCAGGGGTGTCATAGAAAACGATATTAATGGAATTGGATTTGAAACCGACAAAAAAATCTTGTTGGTGTCATGCAATCCAATGTTATCGGTTTTGTGTTCGAACTTGAATTTTTATCGGTTTTAGGTGTCACAGAAACCAATGTTATCGGTTTGTTATTGGAAATAAACCAAGCAGCAAACAGCTGTCGGTTTTTTTATTTTTGTAAACAAATTAAAAAAGTTCACGGCCATTTTCATTTAATTCTGTTTTTATTTTGGATATTTAAAAAAAATGTAAGTACGGATGTATGTTAATTGAATTTATTTATTTATAAAAGAAAATTTTTTCATAAATTTTTATTCTTCAACAGGGGAAAGCAACGCAAAACTCCATATTTATAGAGTTTATAGAAAAATATCCAGATATTGCGCGAATTAAAGTTTTACACTTTCTTTTTTAATTAAAAAAATATTTATTTTCTTAACTCGGATGAGTTAATCTTAGTTCTTATGCTAATCATAAACTGAATTACAGTTTTGAAATATATTTCTTATACACTAAAAAATACATATCTTTGTTTCTTTGTTTCTTACATATAAGTATTAGAATAAAACATATCTTTGTTTCTTTGTTTCTTATATTTATGTATTAGAATGAACATATCTTTGCTTCTTTGTTTCTCATATTTAGGTATTAGAATAAACATATCTTTGTTTTTTAGGTAATAAAACATATCTTTGTTTTATAGGTAACTTCTTTGTTAGTTAAACAAGATTGAACATGGTTTATTTCTTATCTTACAATTTCGTAATGTTATTATATTTTAGAGAAAGTATTTACAATTACATATCCATAAAATTAAGAACAATGCAATGTTTGTATTTTATTATCTCTTAGCAAATGTGTTTTTTGTATCATGACGATGCATGATCATTGTGTGTGGGTGTGTGTTTGAATGAGTATTCTACCTAAAGTCGTTAACTCTCCCTAAAATTTTGTTCTGCTTGTTTCCTTTTATATATTAGTACATACTTGAATATTTTGAGTCCTATGTAAATTGTGCTGAGTATTATAATTATGAAAATTAATGTATAAAAAATTGAACGTATAGGATGTTCTTCATATGGTATGATTAATTTTTTTAGTGAGTCAATATTATTAAACGCGTTGTTACGGTCCGACATTAATATTTTCATTATCTCAAAATCTTCATCATGCTTTTTATGAATTGCTTCTATAAGTCTGTCATGTACATCCTTCGTCAATTTTAAGTAAGTTCTGGTTATATTCCTGAATAACTATGCATTTACTACTCCTATTGTTGAGAAGTGGAAGTATGCATGTGTCCGTTTCGTTGTTTTTCCTGCAAATAGTTTTTGCAATGGTCTACCCTGACATAGTCTTTGTTGCATTGGGCAATTTGATCGTCTGTTTGAATTTTCCCGTGCCTAAAGCTTATGGGAGTAATTTTAAAAAGTTTACAGTCGTTATTTAATATGGGATATTTATAGATAGTTATAAATAAGTTTCCCGTTCCAGCTACGTGTATGTCCGCGTATTCCAAAATATTTATTATAGGTGCTGAGTTCAATTCGTGTTCTATTATTTCCTTTATATCTTCTAAATTTAAAGACTCGGTTAAATATTCATTATTTTTTTGCAGCGTTAATTGTCCTAACAAGTAGTAGGAGTTGATCATGTACTTGTTGGATGATGAGTTGGTTTTCTAACTTCTGGCCTTGTAATGCATCAATTAATTTTTCAAACCTCGAGTTTACTAGACGTTGTTTTTTATTATTTTCTATTAATTCATTTATTTTTACTTCTATTTTGATTAAAACGTCATGGTCTGGATTTCCTGTTATAAATTTCAATGCTGACCCAAGAAAGTTTAGGGATCTCGTGTATCGTTTATGTTCGTTTAATTGTGCTGCCAATATTTCGATTTTCTTTATCCAGATTGTTTCCTGAGTAGTGGGCTTATATTCTTCTGTTACGATTTGTCTGTATGGCGTGAGAATTTTTGTCAGGTTAGTGACATGAAAAAAATACGACTGTTGATCATATAAAAAAACGTCATCTGTCCTGGTTAGTACATATTTCTGGTTTTCCAGATTTTCTATTTTTATGTCTGTCTTGGTTTCTGACATGACCACTGCGAGTAACATCAGGTAATGGATCATTCTTGTGGATTGTATAGTTCTTTATGCTATCTTTCTAAACAATTACTCCCCTCGTAGTTAAGACAGTGTCCTCACGGTCTTCTTTTACAATGTATTTGATGTATTTTGCGTCGTTCTTTTTTCTTAATCCTTTTATTTTCACTAAAATTTGTTCATTTGCAGAGAAAGTTCGGTGTCTTGTGCCTTGATTTAGTCTTCGTAGTGTTTTTTCCGATGCTTGTTTTAATTTTTCATATATGTCACTTTTTTCGTATTTTATCTTATTAAACAAAATGTCTTTGGGTCTTAAACCAGTTACTGTATGAATTGTATTATTTATTTCCCGTACCGTTTTATAAATTTCATCTGCTATCGTTGTCTCGTTTTGTATTTTAAAAATCCTGGCTAGTTCTGATATTGTACTATGAGCTCTTTCAACTTGTCCGTTCGATGTTGATCTATATACTGGTGTTTTAATTTTTGTTATACCATATCTTATACACATCATTTCTACTGCTGCTGTATTGAGGCATTTTTCATTATCTGTCATTAGTCGTGTGCAGTTCGGGTAATTGTTTGTAAGCAATTCTTCAATTTTATTACTCATATTTTCTCTTGAATCAAGTTCTCTCAGAGTTATATACTTTGAAAATTTATCAATGGCAACTAAAAATTTTTTCCCTTCGTTGAAATAAATGTCCATGTGTATATATTCACCTGGCTCTGTTGGTATGTCTGAATCTTCCAATGGTTCTCTTGTCGGGTTTCTTTCGTATCTACCAAAAAGACATGGGCTGCATTTTTTATTGTATGCTTTACAATGCTGTTAAATTTTTGGCCAGTAGTGTGTTTCGAGTATTTCCCTTATATTATTTTTATAACCTCGATGGGCTCTTTCGTGAATCTTTTTTACTATTTCCATCTGTTTATCAGTATTTTGAATATCAATTAATTTTCTTTGTGTATATACGAATCTTACGTCATTAAATGTGTTCCTTATAATTGTTCCAAATTTAAAAATATTTTTCATTGTAGTATGAATGGCAGTAGTTTTTGGTGGTTGTAAAACCCCTTTTAATTCTTGTATCAATTCTTGTTCGTTTGTAAAATTTATTGTACGTCTAATCCTATTTGGAAAAATTGTACGTGTTCGTGTTTCTTTTAGTTTAATATTTGGTACCAGTTCTTTTTGTAGTGCATAAGCTTTGAATGGACGTGTTACACTTTTTATAACTTCGTTATCTGAGCTTTCAGCAGAATGTACAGTGTCTATAGATGAGGCATTAATCTGTTGTCTTGATAGTGCATCAGCTACTACATTTTGGTTTCCTGGTTTGTATACTAATTTTGCTCCAAAATCTTCGATTATTGATTTCCAACGTTTCAGTTTCGAATTTGAGTTTTTTCAGATATTGCGTGTGTTAAGGATTGGTGGTCTGTATAAATGGTGAGGTCTGTTGTGCCATATATATAATTTCTCAGTTTTTGCAGTGCCCAAATTATCGCTAGTAACTCTTTTTCGTTGGTGCTATAATTTTCTTCAGTTTTGCTCAAAGTTCTGCTGAGGAAAAAAATTGGTTTCTTCATTTGACTAAGTACGGCTCCAATAGCTATGTTAGAGGCATCGGTAGTCAGTTCAAATGGCTTATCATAGTTAGGTTGAAAAAGTTCAACTTGTTCTTTTAAACGTTTTTTTAGTTTGTTAAATGCTTCTATGGCAGCTTCTTCTAAATGTATTTTTGTTGTAGCACTTTTGTTCTTTCCAATTTGTCCATTATCTCCTCGTAAATGAACTGTAAGGGGCTTAGCTATGCAGGCATATCCTTGTATAAATTTTCTATAACTTGTCATACCCAAAAAACCTCTTAAGTCTTTGAGTGTTTGGGGTAAAGGATATTTATCTATTGTTTCAATCTTTTCTGGATTTGTAGCAATTTTATTATGTTTAATAATGTGACCCAAGTATTCGACCTATGTTTGGAAAAACTTGGATTTTTCATTAGATACCCTGAGTGTTGCCTGATTTAAAGCATTAAATATGATTTGAATGTGTTCCAAATGTTCTTCTGGTGTTGAAGAGTATATGAGTACATCATCAATGTAGACATAAGCAAACTTCCCAATATATTCTCTTAGGATATCGTCGACACATCTTTGAAATATTGAAGGGGCGTTTTTTAGTCCGAATGGCATACGCAGAAATTCGTACTTGCCACCATTTATGCAAAAGGCTGTATTTTCTCTATCTTCCCTCTTAATTTTTATTTGGTGGAAGTCTGATTCCAAGTCTAGGGTTGTGAAATATTTGGCTTTACCCAAATTTTGTATAGTCATATTGACATCTGGGATAATATATCTGTCAGTTATAGTACTTGCATTTAATTTTGAAAAATCGACAACCATTCGTCTTTTCGGTCGTCCTGTCTCGTCTACTCCTTTTTTAGGAACAGTCCAGATGGGTGAATTGTATGGGCTATTACTACGTTGAGTTATTCCTTCATGTAATAATCTTTCAATTTCTTTATTTACGAAGTCGTTATCCGCTATGGGATATGGGTATTGCTTCGTCCAAATGGGTTCATTTGTCTTAGTCCTAATAGTGGCTTCAATCATTGTTGGAAAGGGTAAAGGTCCTATGCCATTGTTATCCCTCATTAGAAAATCTATTCTTTCTTTATATAATTCATTTCCTATAATATAATTAACTTTGCTAATTTCGTTTTTATTTATTGTGAGCGTCATGTTCTGTATATCTACCACGGCATTTAGGGCAACTATTCCCTGCCATCCTAATATTAAGTCGCTTTCTTTTATATCATCTTTCCGTGAATCGACATAACTTCAATAGGATTTACCTTTTTTCTTAAATTTAATTTTAATGATTTTTTTTATATAGTTATGGGTTGCTCCAGTGTCTTTAATACATTATATGTTCTTTCTTCATCAGACATTGTGATATGGGACAACCCATTCCTTAGTTCAAATTCTTAACAATTAATTTATTTACTGTACCTGTTTCTACAATTAAACTATCGGTGTCATCTTGTGTGGTGATATTGTTGTTCCTCTGTTGATGAAAGTTTCCGCTGGGCTTTACTTGTTGCTTCCATGATTTGTTGTTGTGTTGTTGGTAAGCATTGTTGAAACGTGTGGGCTGTCGTTGAGCAGTGTTGCCTGAACTAGTGTCCATCGGTTCTGGTCGAGGTTGGTGGTTAATGATATTTTGCTGTGGGTTGAATCCCTGAGGTCGTTCGTTGCTGAAGTATGGTCGAGGATTTTTTCGATTTGGTTGGAACTGTTGTCTCTCGAATCGTGGCTCGCCTAATTGTACTTTTGATGTGTGTCCCGCATTGTATGTTAGTTTTAAGTTTTGATGCTTGCTATCATGTTCTATTGTGCGGGCAATAGAATATGCGTGTTCCAAATCCACTGGGGCATTTGCGTATAAAGTGGACTGTACAAATGTATTATTGACTCCAGATGTGAACACTCGAATAGAGTCTTGTTTTGCCTGTTCTGTCATAGCATTAACGGCTTCTGTTCCATATCCGGACATTGTGATTTTTGAAATTATTAGACTTAAGCATTTGTTTATTTCATCATGAAATTCTTCCAATGTTTTTCTTCCTTGGTAGCATCTCTTCATCTCTTCTTGCAAGATATATAGAGGTCAAGTATCGGCGTACGTGTAGTCTAGCCTTGCTCTGATGGCCTCAAAATTGAAGATTGTACCGTGATTTGCTAAAACTTGAGTGGCTGCTCCTTGTATTTTTGTCACAATTTTTAACGCTTGGGAGTAGATACTGGTGTTTTTTAGTGGTTCTATACTATGCATCATCCGAGATGTATCTTCTCTCCACACTTGATATTTTGTAATATCACCATCAAATATCGGGAGTGATTTGAAGACATCTAATTTTACGTCGTTGACATTTGTTATTTGTATCGAAATTTCTTCCTGGGGTGCAGGTTGTGGATGGTTCCATTGAGGATTTACCTGGGGGTTGTTTCTCATTTGTTGTATTTCTAATTTCAATGCGTTTACTTCCGCTGCGTGTCCCTGCATCATACTTTGCATAGTGGCTTGTAGAGTTGCCATTTGTTGGACAAGCATGCTGATTTCCACACTGTTGTTAGCCATTTCTTCTTCTTCTAAATCTTCCAAAGGACGTGTGTAGTCGAAAGCTGTTTCTCTTTTCGTCATAAAGTTTTTTATTCACTAACACTTTTTTTGTTTTTTGTCACTATAATATATAAGTTATTTTTATTTTGTGTCCCTTTTTTTCTTGGGTTTTTTCTTTTATGTCTTCTTATGAAGATTTTTTACTTATATCTTCTTATGAAGATTTTTTCTTTTATCTTCTTATGAAGATTTTTTACTTTCCTTCTATGAAGGATTTTTTATGTCCTTGTTGCGACAAAGATGTCACGATGTTCCGCTCTCTGAAGTAACAATATACATGTCACTCCTTTCAGGATCGCCAATTAAAGTTTTACACTTTCTTTTTGAATTAAAAAAATATTTATTTTTTTTTTTTTTTTTATTTAGTTTAATTGTTGACCTGTTGTATTATAATAATATTCTTGTTTTATCGTTCGGCTATAGGTCAGGTTTTAAAAAAATCAATAAACACTAAATATTTTTTGATTATTTAATCTTTATTTAATGTTATTTTTCCCAATATTTCGAATAGCTTCGCTATTCATCTTCAGGGGAACACTGTTGGGTACAAAACAATATATGATAAACATTAAAATAAATTTTTGATTATTTCTAATACATTTACAATTACATACATGTAAATTAAAAATTAAATAAAATTATATTGGATTAACATATTTTCAATATGTCGATCGTCTGTAGTCCTTAGCTGCGAAAACTGATTTGTTTATGTTGTTTTTTGTGTTTGTTTAACACACTTCTGTAAATTTGAGCGCATTTCTCTGTGTCTTGTTTATAGTTAAGTCTTTTCTCTGCAGGAACGTCAATTATGTGTAACATCTCTAAAGTAAATCTCCTGGAATATTGGTTTTCTTGTTGTAATATTTTTACATTCTCAAAATTTGTCACATGATTTTCCTTTGCACAGTGGGCCGCAAGTGCAGTTTTTTGTTCCATGGGTTTGTTTTTCATTCTTATATCTGATTTATGAGATGTTAGTCTGGTCTTCAGTTTATTTTTCGTTGTTCCTACGTATTTCTTATTGCATGTGCCTGAGCCGTCACGTTGCAGTTAATACTATATATAACGTTGCATTTGTCCTCTTTCTTTAATTTAGTCTTTGTGTTACTATATAGGCTCTGCATAGTATTATTCGTCTTAAACGCCAGTTGATATTTTTCAATGTCATATAGATCTGAGTTTTTTAACCTTTCAGAAAAACCATTTATATATGTTAGTCCTTTATAATACTTTGTATTAGTCTCTCTTCTTATTGTTGTGTCATTCTTTTTATATGTTAAATTGTTTATAATTGTTTTCGGAAAATCGTTCATGTCTAAGATTTCTTTTATTTTCCGTAAATGTTCTTCATGATACCTATCGTCACTAATGGTGAGTACTCGTCTGATGAAATTAATTGCTGTGTTCATTATAATTCTTCTGGGATGTTTTGAATGGAAATTAATCAGACGACCGGATGCAGTGGGTTTTTGATACCAGTTGACTGTCATCATATTTTGGTGTCTACTAACAATTGCATCTAAATATGGTAATTTATTATCTTTTTCCGTTTCCACTGTAAATTGTATTTGTGGGTTAAACGTATTTAAAACATTTAGAACTTCATCTGCCGTATCCTTATTTATGATAGCAAATATGTCATCTACGTATTTTGTTAATAGTATGGGTTTTATTTTTAATTTTGTAAGGGATTGATCCAGTAACTCCTCCATAACAATATCGGAAACAACTGGTGATACTGGTGATCCCATCGGCATTCCCTTACATTGTCCGTAAATTCGTTCCTCATATTTAAAATAACGGCTGTCTTTGATGCAAAACTTTAGTAACTCCATGGAAAGGTATTTTGGTATTTTTGTGTGTTGTTGTAATATGTCCCACTTATTTTCTATTATTTGTAGTGCTAAATTTATAGGTATGCTCGGAAATAGCGATACTACGTCATATGATACCATAATTTCATTATTGTCTAATCTCTTATTATTTACTTTTGATTTAAATTCTACTGCGTCTCTTACATTGTAAGTTGAGTTTCTGGTTAAATTTTTTAAAATATGAACTAAATATTTGCAAAGTTCATATGATGGTGCATTTTGTGACGAACGAATTGGTCTTAAAGGCATTCCTATTTTGTGTACTTTCGGTAACCCATATATTCTGGGTGTTATAGACGTACTTGTTTTTAATTTATTTTTCTCCGTAGATGTTATGATATTTAAATTATATAATTTGTCTACTAAAGTATTATTTTTTGTCTGTAATGTTGATGTTGGATCTCTTTTTAGACGTCTATAAGTACACATGTCATTTAAAATTCGAGTCATTTTTTCTTTATAATCATTTCTTGTCATTACTACAGTTTTGTTTCCTTTGTCAGGATTTAATACTAACAAATCTTCATTTTCCTTTAAAAATTGACGCGTCTGACCCACTGTATTCAATATATATTTATCTCTTTGGTTTGTTTTTATTCTGTTCAAATGATCGTCTATAAGCGATGTTAATTTAATTCTACCGTTCTCTTGTTTTTCTCTGTCGCTTATTGCTTGTACGCAATCCTCTCCCTCAGCTATACATTTAAAAAGCGGGAATGTACTCTTTGTACTTGGAAGTGCAAACTTGGGACCTAAAGAGAGTAGCCACTGTATATTTGTTGGTACTTGTTTTTCTGTGTTGTTGATAAACCATTCGTTTTGCTTTGTTATATTTAGTTTTGAAAAAGCTTCATTTTTCAAAATATTAAATTTATTTATGTGTATAGTTTTTTGTGTCCTATTTAGCTTGTCATATAAAATATTTTCACTTTCAAAGAATAATGTCCTGTCCTCTTCGTCCAATAGGGAATCAACTTTCAGAGTTAAGATGTTTTTCTGTTTCTTATGTATATTAAGCAATTGGTGTTTTTGTTGTATTAATAAATTTAATAATTTTATATGGAAATATATAATATTCTATGTACGTTTGGATGTATTTTATTATTTACCATGTATATTGTGTAAACATTTTTAGTGATGTTATTTATAAAATTTGGTATAATACCTGAATGTTTGCATTTTAACAAGAAAGATGTCGATGATTTTAGTTTTGCTAACGTTTTGTTGTTTTTGGTGTACTTTCTAACAGTGTTGATGGTGTTTTTGTTATACTTCATTTTTATTTTACGATATAAAGTCATGTTGATGATATTCGGTGTGCCTTCCGTGTTCATATGTATATATATTTAGTTTAATCGTTGACCTGTTGTATTATAATAATATTCTTGTTTTATCGTTCGGCTATAGGTCAGGTTTTTAAAAAATCAATAAACACTAAATATTTTTTGATTATTTAATCTTTATTTAATGTTATTTTTCCCAATATTTCGAATAGCTTCGCTATTCATCTTCAGGGGAACACGGTTGGGTACAAAACAATATATGATAAATATTAAAATAAATTTTTGATTATTTCTAATACATTTACAATTACATACATGTAAATTAAAAATTAAATAAAATTATATTGGATTAACATATTTTCAATATGTCGATCGTCTGTAGTCCTTAGCTGCGAAAACTGATTTGTTTATGTTGTTTTTTGTGTTTGTTTAACACACTTCTGTAAATTTGAGCGCATTTCTCTGTGTCTTGTTTATAGTTAAGTCTTTTCTCTGCAGGAACGTCAATTATGTGTAACATCTCTAAAGTAAATCTCCTGGAATATTGGTTTTCTTGTTGTAATATTTTTACATTCTCAAAATTTGGCACATGGTTTTCCTTTGCACAGTGGGCCGCAAGTGCAGTTTTTTGTTCCATGGGTTTGTTTTTCATTCTTATATCTGATTTATGAGATGTTAGTCTGGTATTCAGTTTATTTTTCGTTGTTCCTACGTATTTCTTATTGCATGTGCCTGAGCCGTCACCGTTGCAGTTAATACTATATATAACGTTGCATTTGTCCTCTTTCTTTAATTTAGTCTTTGTGTTACTATATAGGCTCTGCATAGTATTATTCGTCTTAAACGCCAGTTGATATTTTTCAATGTCATATAGATCTGAGTTTTTTAACCTTTCAGAAAAACCATTTATATATGTTAGTCCTTTATAATACTTTGTATTAGTCTCTCTTCTTATTGTTGTGTCATTCTTTTTATATGTTAAATTGTTTATAATTGTTTTCGGAAAATCGTTCATGTCTAAGATTTCTTTTATTTTCCGTAAATGTTCTTCATGATACCTATCGTCACTAATGGTGAGTACTCGTCTGATGAAATTAATTGCTGTGTTTATTATAATTCTTCTGGGATGTTTTGAATGGAAATTAATCAGACGACCGGATGCAGTGGGTTTTTGATACCAGTTGACTGTCATCATATTTTGGTGTCTACTAACAATTGCATCTAAATATGGTAATTTATTATCTTTTTCCGTTTCCACTGTAAATTGTATTTGTGGGTTAAACGTATTTAAAACATTTAGAACTTCATCTGCCGTATCCTTATTTATGATAGCAAATATGTCATCTACGTATTTTGTTAATAGTCTGGGTTTTATTTTTAATTTTGTAAGGGATTGATCCAGTAACTCCTCCATAACAATATCGGAAACAACTGGTGATACTGGTGATCCCATCGGCATTCCCTTACATTGTCCGTAAATTCGTTACTCATATTTAAAATAACGGCTGTCTTTGATGCAAAACTTTACTAATTCCATGAAAAGGTATTTTGGTATGTTTGTGTGTTGTTGTAATATGTCCCACTTATTTTCTATTATTTGTAGTGCTAAATTTATAGGCATGCTCGGAAATAGCGATACTACGTCATATGATACCATAATTTCATTATTGTCTAATCTCTTATTATTTACTTTTGATTTAAATTCTACTGCGTCTCTTACATTGTAAGTTGAGTTTCTGGTTAAATTTTTTAAAATATGAAATTAAATATTTGCAAAGTTCATATGATGGTGCATTTTGTGACGAACAAATTGGTCTTAAAGGCATTCCTATTTTGTGTACTTTCGGTAACCCATATATTCTGGGTGCTATAGACGTACTTGTTTTTAATTTATTTTTCTCCGTAGATGTTATGATATTTAAATTATATAATTTGTCTACTAAAGTATTATTTTTTGTCTGTAATGTTGATGTTGGATCTCTTTTTAGACGTCTATAAGTACACATGTCATTTAAAATTCGAGTCATTTTTTCTTTATAATCATTTCTTGTCATTACTACAGTTTTGTTTCCTTTGTCAGGATTTAATACTAACAAATCTTCATTTTCCTTTAAAAATTGACGCGTCTGACCCACTGTATTCAATATATATTTATCTCTTTGGTTTGTTTTTATTCTGTTCAAATGATCGTCTATAAGCGATGTTAATTTAATTCTACCGTTCTCTTGTTTTTCTCTGTCGCTTATTGCTTGTACGCAATCCTCTCCCTCAGCTATACATTTAAAAAGCGGGAATGTACTCTTTGTACTTGGAAGTGCAAACTTGGGACCTAAAGAGAGTAGCCACTGTATATTTGTTGGTACTTGTTTTTCTGTGTTGTTGATAAACCATTCGTTCTGCTTTGTTATATTTAGTTTTGAAAAAGCTTCATTTTTCAAAATTTTAAATTTATTTATGTGTATAGTTTTTTGTGTCCTATTTAGCTTGTCATATAAAATATTTTCACTTTCAAAGAATAATGTCCTGTCCTCTTCGTCCAATAGGGAATCAACTTTCAGAGTTAAGATGTTTTTCTGTTTCTTATGTATATTAAGCAATTGGTGTTTTTGTTGTATTAATAAATTTAATAATTTTATATGGAAATTGTAGATAATTTTAACTAATATTCTATGTACGTTTGGATGTATTTTATTATTTACCATGTATATTGTGTAAACATTTTTAGTGATGTTATTTATAAAATTTGGTATAATACCTGAATGTTTGCATTTTAACAAGAAAGATGTCGATGATTTTAGTTTTGCTAACGTTTTGTTGTTTTTGGTGTACTTTCTAACAGTGTTGATGGTGTTTTTGTTATACTTTATTTTTATTTTACGATATAAAGTCATGTTGATGATATTCGGTGTGCCTTCCGTGTTCATATGTATGTATATTTAGTTTAATCGTTGACCTGTTGTATTATAATAATATTTTTGTTTTATCGTTCGGCTATAGGTCAGGTTTTTAAAAAATCAATAAACACTAAATATTTTTTGATTATTTAATCTTTATTTAATGTTATTTTTCCCAATATTTCGAATAGCTTCGCTATTCATCTTCAGGGGAACACTGTTGGGTACAAAACAATATATGATAAACATTAAAATTAATTTTTGATTATTTCTAATACATTTACAATTACATACATGTAAATTAAAAATTAAATAAAATTATATTGGATTAACATATTTTCAATATGTCGATCGTCTGTAGTCCTTTGTTTTTTGAGAATGTAAAAATATGACAACAAGAAAACCATTATTCCAGGAGATTTACTTTAGAGATGTTACACATAATTGACGTTCCTGCAGAGAAAAGACTTAACTATAAACAAGACACAGAGAAATGCGCTCAAATTTACAGAAGTGTGTTAAACAAACACAAAAAACAACAAACAAATCAGTTTTCGCAGCTAAGGACTACAGACGATCGACATATTGAAAATATGTTAATCCAATATAATTTTATTTAATTATATATAATAATCAAAAATTAATTTTAATGTTTATCATATATTGTTTTGTACCCAACAGTGTTCCCCTGAAGATGAATAGCGAAGCTATTCGAAATATTGGGAAAAATAACATTAAATAAAGATTAAATAATCAAAAAATATTTAGTGTTTATTGATTTTTTAAAAACCTGACCTATAGCCGAACGATAAAACAAAAATATTATTATAATACAACAGGTCAACGATTAAACTAAATATACATACATATGAACACGGAAGGCACACCGAATATCATCAACATGACTTTATATCGTAAAATAAAAATAAAGTATAACAAAAACACCATCAACACTGTTAGAAAGTACACCAAAAACAACAAAACGTTAGCAAAACTAAAATCATCGACATCTTTCTTGTTAAAATGCAAACATTCAGGTATTATACCAAATTTTATAAATAACATCACTAAAAATGTTTACACAATATACATGGTAAATAATAAAATACATCCAAACGTACATAGAATATTAGTTAAAATTATCTACAATTTCTATATAAAATTATTAAATTTATTAATACAACAAAAACACCAATTGCTTAATATACATAAGAAACAGAAAATCATCTTAACTGCGAAAGTTGATTCCCTATTGGACGAAGAGGACAGGACATTATTCTTTGAAAGTGAAAATATTTTATATGACAAGCTAAATAGGACACAAAAAACTATACACATAAATAAATTTAATATTTTGAAAAATGAAGCTTTTTCAAAACTAAATATAACAAAGCAGAACGAATGGTTTATCAACAACACAGAAAAACAAGTACCAACAAATATACAGTGGCTACTCTCTTTAGGTCCCAAGTTTGCACTTCCAAGTACAAAGAGTACATTCCCACTTTTTAAATGTATAGCTGAGGGAGAGGATTGCATACAAACAATAAGCGACAGAGAAAAACAAGAGAACGATAGAATTAAATTAACATCGCTTATAGACGATCATTTGAACAGAATAAAAACAAACCAAAGAGATAAATATATATTGAATACAGTGGGTCAGACGCGTCAATTTTTAAAGAAAATGAAGATTTGTTAGTATTAAATCCTGACAAAGGAAACAAAACTGTAGTAATGACAAGAAATGATTATAAAGATAAAATGACTCGAATTTTAAATGACATGTGTACTTATAGACGTCTAAAAAGAGATCCAACATCAACATTACAGACAAAAAATAATACTTTAGTAGACAAATTATATAATTTAAATATCATAACATCTACGGAGAAAAATAAATTAAAAACAAGTACGTCTATAGCACCCAGAATATATGGGTTACCGAAAGTACACAAAATAGGAATGCCTTTAAGACCAATTTGTTCGTCACAAAATGCACCATCATATGAACTTTGCAAATATTTAGTTCATATTTTAAAAAATTTAACCAGAAACTCAACTTACAATGTAAGAGACGCAGTAGAATTTAAATCAAAAGTAAATAATAAGAGATTAGACAATAATGAAATTATGGAATCATATGACGTAGTATCGCTATTTCCGAGCATACCTATAAATTTAGCACTACAAATAATAGAAAATAAGTGGGACATATTACAACAACACACAAAAATACCAAAATACCTTTTCATGGAGTTACTAAAGTTTTGCATCAAAGACAGCCGTTATTTTAAATATGAGGAACGAATTTACGGACAATGTAAGGGAATGCCGATGGGATCACCAGTATCACCAGTTGTTTCCGATATTGTTATGGAGGAGTTACTGGATCAATCCCTTACAAAATTAAAAATAAAACCCAGATTATTAACAAAATACGTAGATGACATATTTTCTATCATAAATAAGGATACGGCAGATGAAGTTCTAAATGTTTTAAATACGTTTAACCCACAAATACAATTTACAGTGGAAATGGAAAAAGATAATAAATTACCATATTTAGATGCAATTGTTAGTAGACACCAAAATATGATGACAGTCAACTGGTATCAAAAACCCACTGCATCCGGTCGTCTGATTAATTTCCATTCAAAACATCCCAGAAGAATTATAATAAACACAGCAATTAATTTCATCAGACGAGTACTCACCATTAGTGACGATAGGTATCATGAAGAACATTTACGGAAAATAAAAGAAATCTTAGACATGAACGATTTTCCGAAAACAATTATAAACAATTTAACATATAAAAAGAATGACACAACAATAAGAAGAGAGACTAATACAAGGTATTATAAAGGACTAACATATATAAAAGGTTTTTCTGAAAGGTTAAAAAACTCAGATCTATATGACATTGAAAAATATCAACTGGCATTTAAGACGAATAATACTATGCAGAGCCTATATAGTAACACAAAGACTAAATTAAAGAAAGAGGACAAATGCAACGTTATATATAGTATTAACTGCAACGGTGACGGCTCAGGCACATGCAATAAGAAATACGTAGGAACAACGAAAAATAAACTGAATACCAGACTAACATCTCATAAATCAGATATAAGAATGAAAAACAAACCCATGGAACAAAAAACTGCACTTGCGGCCCACTGTGCAAAGGAAAACCATGTGCCAAATTTTGAGAATGTAAAAATATTACAACAAGAAAACCAATATTCCAGGAGATTTACTTTAGAGATGTTACATATAATTGACGTTCCTGCAGAGAAAAGACTTAACTATAAACAAGACACAGAGAAATGCGCTCAAATTTACAGAAGTGTGTTAAACAAACACAAAAAACAACATAAACAAATCAGTTTTCGCAGCTAAGGACTACAGACGATCGACATATTGAAAATATGTTAATCCAATATAATTTTATTTAATTTTTAATTTACATGTATGTAATTGTAAATGTATTAGAAATAATCAAAAATTAATTTTAATGTTTATCATATATTGTTTTGTACCCAACAGTGTTCCCCTGAAGATGAATAGCGAAGCTATTCGAAATATTGGGAAAAATAACATTAAATAAAGATTAAATAATCAAAAAATATTTAGTGTTTATTGATTTTTTAAAAACCTGACCTATAGCCGAACGATAAAACAAGAATATTAATATTTATTTTCTTAACTCGGATGAGTTAATCTTAGTTCTTATGCTAATCATAAACTGAATTACAATTTTGAAATATCTTTCTTATATACTAAAAAATACATATCTTTGTTTCTTTGTTTCTTACATATAAGTATTAGAATAAAACATATCTTTGTTTCTTATATATAGGTATTAGAATAAACATATCTTTGTTTTTTAGGTAATAAAACATATCTTTGTTTTATAGGTAACGTCTTTGTTAGTTAAACAAGATTGAACATGGTTTATTTCTTATCTTACAATTTCGTAATGTTATTATATTTTAGAGAAAGTATTTTTACAATGCAATGTTTGTATTTTATTATCTCTTAGCAAATGTGTTTTTTGTATTATGACGATGCATGATCATTGTGTGTGTGTGTGTGTGTTTGAATGAGTATTCTACCTAAAGTCGTTAACTCGCGCGGATTTACAAAGCGGGATAAGCCGGCTGTGGATGATCTTTGGCAACAATTTACAGAGTCACTAAACAGCGCAGGTCCGCCGCAAAAAGATGAGAATGGTTGGAAAAAGGTACGTAAAAGCTGTGTAGCAAACATTACTCTTGTAAAATTGTGTTGCTTAAACCTTTGCAGACATGGACTGAATGGGAAAGCGATGTTAAAAGAAAACTCGCCCAAAATAAAGCAGGGTCCAGAGCAACCGGTGGTGGACCGTTTTCGAAGCATCAACTAACGAGCAGCGAAAAAGCAGTTATACGCATTTGCAGCATTGCGCATTCGGTGGAAGGTGTTTCTGGCATTGATATTGGTTTCAATGACAGCATCGGTGGTGGAAAAGAGGAAGAAATGCCGTCAACGTCATCAAAACGTCCACCGTCTCCACTGTTGTCAAAAAGTACCCCTAAAAGGCTCAAAACAGAAACCACGGCTGAGCGAATAAAAAATTTTTAGACGACGACAGTAAAAGAAAAGTGGAACTAAGTGAAAAGTTGGACGAACTTACTAAACTTGAAAAAGAAAATGCCAGCAGCTTACGACGGGTTTATAGGGCGTTAGAAAAGGGACAAGAGTCTATAACAAATGCAGTGGAGGAATTTAAAAATAAATTTGTGCGGGTGAACAATGGAATTTTGAAAACAATGCAGGAAAAAAAAATTAGATAAAAAAAAACAATTGGATCTCGAGATACAAAAATTTGAAAACCAAAAAAAAAAAAAACCCTGATTTTTTTTATTATTTTCCAACAAAGTGCCCTAGTTATTAAGTTTTTTGTTACAAACATACAACGTACCTTTTTTTACAAAATTTTATTGATGATTTTAACAACCTTCTCTGGATGATAATGTAAGGTGCTCATCAAGCCATTCCATACCCACCATCGCCCAATAGTATGGAAGATCGTTCTCCTGACTCATACATCTGAAGAAAATGATATCTGGCTCCACTAATGTTCCACATAAACGCATCATGACTAGAGCCGGGATACCGTGCATCTACTGCTCGTATTTTCATATCATGATCACAGATCTGAATATAAATATATCAAAAGGAATACAATATTACTTTGATAAGTTCAGTTTGTAACTTATAAATTACTTACAATCATGGTATTCATACTGAAATATCCCTTGCGATTATAAAATAAATGCTCGTTACATCTGGGCTTTATGATTTTTACATGAGTCCCGTCGATACAACCAACCATTGAAGGAATTTTGTATTTATTGTAAAAACAGTCCCTTGATTTGTGTTTTTCGGTAGTTTCCATTTCCAATAACACCCATTGTGGACAAATAAACCGCTCTATAGCATTTAGCACATCATCAAAAATAGATGACACTGTACTTCTACCCAAGCATATGCTAGAGTCGTTACCAACAGCTCTTTGATACGACCCTTCTGCTAAAAGCCGCAAAGAAGCTGCAAGTTTCAGTAAAGGCGGAATCTTAGAACGGCTAAGATGTTCTTTAATTGTGTTGAGTACCACACAAAAAGCTTCTTTATTTAACCGGTAACAACCTACAAATCTGCAAAGCAGATTTAAGTATGTTTGTATATAAAGTATAAGAGAACTACTTACGTTGTCTCCGGCAGCTCAAGGGGATTTCTATAGTTCCTCTAATAGTAAAAATGCAAGAACAGCAGCGGCCATTTCATTTATTTACTTATAAGTTTCTTTTATTTCGTCAATTTAATTAATTAAACACTAAATTTTTATATTTTATATTGATAAAACCACAAATTTTTAGTATTTTTAATAAACACAGTTTGTATTTGACAAAAAAAATAAAACTAAAATGTAAACATTTACATAAACATTCAAAACAGCTGATTCGAACATCGGTTTTATTTGCATTCGAAAATAACAAAACCGACTTGGTTTCATGACACCAAATGAAACCAATATTGTTTTGCAAAACCGACAATTAGTAAGACCGATTTGGATTCTATGACACCCCTGTATATAAATCATTTTGCAACTTCTTTTTAAACTTGTACGTACACAAACCTATTGAAAAAGTACATATTTGATCGACTAAAAACAAAACGTAAAAATTTAGTACGTAGAGTCAAAAGATGGTAACGCTGTTAGCAAAAAAATATTTTTCATTGTGTTACTGAAAATGTTTTGTGTATTAGTTTAAAGTGCCCAGGAGACGTGCAAAATAAACCAACAAGCGGTAAGAATGTGTTAAGCTGGATTCACCCCTAGTTTCCGAACAAATTTTACGTTCTGAAACATTTATTTTTATATGTAGTTAAACAAAATTTATGTTGTAGAACAGTTTTAGTTTTTTGAGAGTATGTTCTGAAGCGATTCACCCACTTCGCGCATTTGTTGTGGATCATCAAGGCTACCATATGAAATAATTTTGTAAACTAAGAGTGTAAGTTTTACAGTTGGGCAATACCACTATATATTTTATTTTATTTATAATAATATTCACCACTTATATATTTTTAATGCCATACAATACAAAACAAGTGCTCTGTATTATATTATATACACAAACAATATGAAACAATTGCGTTGTTATACATACAAAAGTACAAAACAAATTCTGTATTTTATTATACATATGTACATATAATATGTTGTGGCATCTCAGTTCTACTTTACTTAAAAAATTAAACTTACTTGCAGCACAGTTGCAATATTTCGGAACGCGAATTAAATTTAAACAAATTCAGGTTCCGAAAAATGTTACTCTCTTTCGCGCTCTCTATCTCTCTCTCTTTAAAGGACAAACGTCAAATTACATATACAAAAATGTTTCAGAACGTAAAATTTGTTCTGCAACCATGGGTGAATCCAGCTTTAATGTCGTTCAATTGGTTATTTTTCGGAGATGTACAAAAAAACTCGTCAATTAGCAATTGTGTTTTGGCTTCGTAGCGTTCATATGCAAGCATGTCCTCATACGATGATGATTTGTTGTGATTGACTACCTGTGCAGTTTTGTTTACATTTATTGTTTTTCATATATTGTTTCTTTCGGATATTGTTCTTTCAATACACTTAATAACATCTCATATTGTTTATTTTTTTCTTTCTTGTCTATTGCTATATGCTTCTAATTTTACATCCCATACATTTATTTATTTTACACATGTATTTATTTATTTATTTTATATATTAACTTATATATAAAACACTAAAGACATTGTAGTCTTATGTAAATTGCAGTACAGGACTGAGTAACTCCTTATAAAAACAAAACAAAATTAACAATACGACTAAAAATAAAATTAATATAAAAAACAAATAAAATTAAAGTTATATAAATGTTAGTAATGTACATATATATGAATAAGTTTATAATGTATAGTAAGATATCATATTAATCAAAAAAATTATATGTGTACTATATATTATCTATATATATGACAAGAAAGATATTTCCTGAATAAAATGTAAAACAAATTTTTTTCATCCGCACACTTCTTCATGTCTTAACGCAACAAATTCAACAAGCAAATTACTTTTTTTCCTTCAATCAGATTCGGTGGCGTACACAAAATCAGGCGACAAATAAAAATATCAAAATGTTTTGTATATATGTAATGTCTAGTAATTGTTTTTAAATTCTCCAGATTGGTCATTCTGCAACTCGACACGCATGTTGGTACTTAGTTTGAGTTTTTTGACGTGTTTCTATAAAAAGGTCGACTTTAAGCACGCATTCAATTCATCGGCTGGCGTTGACCGTGGAATCACTGGCAGCTTTTGGCAAAAAATACCTGCCAACAAAATCATCGCGTCACCAAAACGGGTTTGACTGTTTCGCAGATCTTGCATCGTTCGCTGTAATTCCTCCAAATACTACTTATGCGCCATCGTACGTTCATCCTAAATGATCAATTTGCTCTGCTGCAAAACTTTGGCCATTGCAGAGATCTTGGAAATTTTGCACGTTGCAGTTTCATTTATTTGCATATTTAAAGGCAACTTGAGTGCTGAATTTGCAGTTCGACCGCCTTCCAACAACGTAGCTGCAATTCCTGATGAAGCAATTGCAAGTGCAATTCCATTCTGAGAGCGAGTCGTCGCCAAAATCAATGCGATTAAAAAAGTTTTTCCAGTTCTACCGGGAGCGTCCAAGAAGACGATGCCTCCAGTTCCATTGCTCACAACTTCCATGAGGGTGTCGTACGGAAATTTTTGTTGCCGATTCAACAGTGGAATATTCGTTTGAACAGATTCTATCAGTGCATCACAATCATATTGTTTTTCGCGTCTTAACCCATGATTAAATGCTTCGTGCATCGGACGATTAGGAGCTGTCAGGCCTAATTGAGATATGACCTTGTTCGGCATCATCATGCACATGTCCTCAATTAATATTTATGCTTCGTTGTGAATTTCTTCGCTCAGTTGCAAACGTGGACTTGACGCATCGAATGCAAAATATCATCAGACATGCAATCTTTGTATTTGATCCACAAATCCGTTGGTTTGGATAGGAAGCATGTTGAGATAATTATCGAAAATAAAGTTCGTATTTGATGAGCCTTTGACGAAATTGCAGCATCTCCAAAGGTGTAATCCCAATGAGTGTCATTTTCTAACAATCGCAGGCTTCTCTATATGTGCCACATAATTCACCATTAACAGTTTGCAGATGTCGGAATGATGTTGGACCACGAACGTTGACTAACAGTAAACGCAAATAAAAGCACTCATCGTTGCTTGGATGGACTGTATAAATGCGACCTAACGCGTCGGTGGAAAAAACGTTAGGGTAATCTGGAACCGGATTTCCTTGTTTACGGCGTTGAAATTTCTTTGACAATTGATTCCAAGTATAATAACTCGGCATTTCAGAGCATAGTAGCGTTCGGGCGAAGTCATCATTCTGGCACATTTGAAAAAAAACTTGTCAATGTTGTAGATGGTGGCCGGTCAGCAAGTTGTAATGCGTTGTCCGCAGTGAAATATACCCTTTGACCATTTTCCAGATGTACGGCCAAATGAACAACAGTGGGATATCTTTCATGAATGGCAAATGAAAAAACGCGACAAATTGCTTCGTTACTGCTAACATAGCGTCCCATTTGATATTGAGTGACCTCATCACAAGAATTCTCCGCAACAGCTCCAATCACAGCCATGTCACTTCCTTTGGTCACATACTTGCACATGTATTTGATAGATTTCACGGAATGGCAAGATTCGACGTTGATGTGTGCTTTGAATATCTTTGAGAGTATTTGCGAATACGGAGCTATCCAACGATTATCAACTACAATATCCTGCTGATGCACTTCCACAATTGTTTAGCTTCTGCCACTCCACATAATATATCCAGCAACGCGTCTCGCCGAAAATACGATGCTTCACAATGAAATCCATCAGTGATTTCAGTCTTTGTTTGAAGACTCTCGCGGTGATGTCATGGCGATCGATGGGTGATTGACCAGGGAATAACTCTTGTCGTACTTCTATCCACTGCCGATTGCACGTGAAAGTAATGAACAAATCTGGTGTGTCGTAATGGCGAACATACGACATGGCATCTTGAGCATATTCCTGCATATGTCGCGGACTTCGGACGTGCGTTGCTGGAAGGATCGTCATTCGACATACATTCTGTGCGTTTCCGTCAGCATTTATGGCATCTCGAAGGTGAATACACTCTTCGGAACTTTTACGTACATATCCACAGCATATTGGTGAAATAGACGGCGACATTTCAAGATGTGATTGTCCTCATTTTCACGAACCATCAGCCGATATGAATAATAATTCATTGAACTAACTTATTCGTTCGTTTCAGCGCCTGTAAATTAATTTTTGTGTCAATGAAATGAATAAGTCCTATTCAAAAGAGAAAGATTTTATATTCACCTGTAAGCGGATTTATCATCTTGATCGAGAAATCATAACCGTCTTCACCTTGCCAAAATATGATGGGATATTGTAATGCATCATACGACCGGTGCGTTTCGTAAACGCCTTGCAGCTGATTGTTCCGCCGATGTAGAACGATATCACGGGATTTAAAATTTTCACCAACGATGACAATAGCAACATCATCAATATTCGCGCATTAAAACGTTTTGCGTGTTCTCCCGCAGGCGTCTTATCAGCTCTGATAACAATTTTATGGTTATCAGAAGGCATTCGGTCCAGCGCGGTTTTGAACATTGTAACCAATTCATTGCGTTAATGAAAAAAATTTGCAGTTGTTCTACAATTGGTCTTTTCAGCGAACTGTTGTGTGCGCAGCGCTGATCTACTTCTTTTGTTGTATTTCAAATGAAATAAATCTGCAGAAATTTTTGGTCTGCATTCAGGTGTGGTAATAGCGAGCCAGCTCGATGACATATTTGACCTTGAATCTGTAATACTTTATCTATGTAAAAAAATAAATACTGTAGATGATTGAAATTACTTGAAAATGCGTATAAACTGGTCCCGAACCACATTTGGTGCACCAAATGAAGTCATTTGGAAGCAACTGTTGTATTTCTGGATTTGTGTCAAGAAATGTTTGGAATCTGTTCCTATACCAGAAACCAATTAGCGTAATGGCTCTGGTGGTGGAACCAATTATGCCAGTTTGACCTTGTCACTTGCGCAACACAATACAGGAGTTTCATTTCTGTATTTCAATGCCTTACAATGTGGGCACATAACATTCATCGATCCAATAGCAACGGCTTCGTCAGCACTATAATCAATTGTTATGTCGTAACGGAATGCACATCGATAATCACTCAATGCAACATTTGTTTGTCTTCTTGTACGTTCATTTAAATTCATTGCCACGCGATTGGCTTCTATTGAACGATGCATTTTGCCTTTCTTCTTGTCTACGTGCTAAACGTTCTTGTGATAACCGATTCCATTCCATTTCATTTCGCTCTTCGCGTTGTTCTGCAGTTCGATTATTTTGAAAATTCATTTGGTTTGTAGCATTGCGTGTTCTACGACCTATATTGCAACGTCTTGTTGGCGGCATTGTAATGCTACTATACACTTTGTTCTTACTGTATAACCTATAAATTTGTTTGAGATGAAGCGATGAAATTTATTTAATTTCCTGAAGCGATTGCGATGAACTTACAACGGATTCACAATTCAGCAAAACTAACCGCTGTTACAAATATTCACTTATTCGGGAGCACTTTAATATATTTCTGATATTTTCATATAATATAATGATCAAAACAAAAAAGAAGAATCGATAGTGCATTAAAAAATTGCAAATTGCCTTAATTTAATCTTCTTCACGACCAACAAATAATACGTATATTAGGTATTCCGATAAAGTGGCCGTAAAAATGGAAGTGGTCAATTAAACTTGAACATGCATGTTTTCCGAATTTTAGGCGTTATTCGTACTAAGTTTGAGCAAAATCTACAAAAAAATAAAAAAAAATTAAACTAAAAACCCATTGAAAAACATAATTTTTGTTTTTTCAGAATTTTTAAATTTTCCAAGCAACTTTTCCAATTTTTCTTTCCATGTAAACCTTTATTACAAACAATTTAAAAAAATTTGCGAAATCGGTCAAGCCGTCCGTTCTCAAGTTATGCGCTTAGCAACGTACAGCATTTCGTTTTTATTTAAATAGATTTGTTCAGTTTATCTCGTATGTGGAACACAAGAGCCATTTATTTACTTAAATCATTTATGCCCAATAAATCAGTAGTTATTTAAATGTTATTTAACTTTAAATGCCATTTAAATACCAAAATTCGTTTTTCACCGCAAACTTAAACAAGACTAAATAAGATTTAATTGCCCCTCATTGGCCATTCAAATGTAATTTAAATCGAGCACAGAAACATATGACTTGAACTTTTTTCTCTTTTAGTAAAAAGAAAACATTGTGTTGTTGAAAAAAATTTGCTAAAAAATTTTAAAAAGGTGCGGAAATAAACTTAATTATCAATAGAATAAAGTCGAAAATCAATAAAACAATATTTATTGTACAAATGGCCTCTAAGCACAATTGAAAAATTTAAAATAAAATCATGCACAACACTTGAAATACTTTGAATCATAAGCAAAACACATGTTTTCTGAACAATGGTGATATTTTTTTACATACCACATTTTTCGCATAAGTTAGGTGAATTATTTAAATCTGACTGTAAAACTGAAAGCATATTTAAACATACTTTATATATTCATCAAAACATGAAATGCAGATTCCATAGGAGTATGTAAAGAGAGTGACAATTGTCTTAGAGATGAAAGTAAATAAATGTGTTTTTAACATCAATAATTACCGATATAGATGATGTGTAAATGTAAATATGTAGCCATGGTTTGTAGTTAAATGAAAGAATTAACAACAACAAAAACTAGACAATAATTTTGTAATACCAATAAACAGCAGAAGGAAGCAAAATAACACAGACAATCTGTTCACAAATAATGGTTATTACAAAATTCACTTACAATAATTTATAAATACATATTTTCAAAGAGTTTAATGCCCAATAAAGCAGTGGTTATATAAATGTAATTTAACTTTAAATGCCATTTAAATACCAAATCTCTTTTTTCACTGTTAACTTAAATAAGACTTAAATAACATTTAAATGCCCTTCATTGGCCATTTAATTCAGCAGGGTTGACGCTGAAATCGCAAACCCTGCGTCAATGCATCAGTCCATCTAATCTGTTACACGGCAAATTGTGAAAATGGTTATTTGAACGCTGAAAAACGCAACGCAGCGCAGCCAACCTACAGAAAATAGAATTTTACGCAGAGTTACGCAGAGAGTGATGGCTTGTATCATGGTACAATTATCAGGTATATGCAAAGCGAATTCATTACAACAAAGCATCTTTTTTGTGAAACACAATGTCAAAAACAAGGCGAATTAATTAATTCGCCTTTCTCAAATAAAATAAAATTTTTTGTAAACAAAATTAATTTTATTCATTGTTGTTTTGTAAAATATCAAAGTGGTGACGTAAGTATTAATTGTAGTAAAATTTATGAAATAAAATAAAACAAAATTTATATTTTAGGAGACACAGACGTGTTGTGGGTGTCCAAGAAGCTCAGAAACTCTACAGGCTCCCAAGAATCCGAAAAGGAAAGTGGGTGATAGATATAAACATCTTCCGGAAAAGTTTAAGTTGGAATTGATTCAGGACAAGCATTGCTTGCACTCATAATTTTTCCTGCAGAAGTACATATCTTTGTGGCATTTTCAGTAGTAAATTATCATATTATTAGTTTACATTTAATTATGGATCAATAGGGGTTTGCATCAGTGAAATACTGTAAGACAATGGAAGTCAAATGCATATAGTTTGAGAAGAGAACAGAAGTGGAATATGTTTAATGATTTCAGGTAATATTTTTATTCTGTTTATAACTCTTTACCTTTATTACAACAATTTATTTTTTATTTTCTTTACTTTGTCACCAAACAAGGCAGTTCGTAAAAGTGCACCAGCTACCGGCGGTGGTGCGAAACCACATCGTTTTCATCCTGGTAGAGTAGTTTTGAATGAAATTCGTCGCTATCAAAATAGAACTGATTTGTTGAATTGCTCGTGAAATTGTTGAAGACCTTAAAACTGATTTGCGTTTCCAGAGTTCTGCTGTAATGGCTCTTTAGGAAGTTAGTGAAGCTTATTTGATTGGTCTTTTCCTAACTACCAATTTCTGCACCATCTAAATACTCTTGGCCAGACGAATTTGTGGAGAACGAGCTTAAATATTGGCTGACGACAATAATTACCCCTACTACCATCATACAAGATGTTATAACCATTTGTAAAAACAATCGGACCACAAAATTTTTTATAAAAAAGATTATATTTGTTTATTCTTACAAATATTAAATAAATAAAAATATTGTTGATCCCGTCGGTTTTGGTTGTAGTAGTTTTTTGTAGAGGACCACCACCAGTTTTATGTGTTTGGCGTTTATCAAGTGGAAAGTTTTGCTTTGCAGTCGCCTTTACATTTAAATATTTTGTTTTGAGAACTTTGTACTTCCTAAATGTTTGCGTAAATTTACTATTAAATTCACGCTCCACTTCATTCCACACGTTTATTTTTTCTTCTGCGCCAACTTTGTCCGTCTTTTTGCACTCAATAACACTGCTGTGCTTTTTGACTATTTCTAATAAATAGTCCACTTCCGAAGCTGTGAAATTATAGTATATTATTCATAAGCTTTTTGTAATAAGTAAAAGAAAATTTTAAATTAATTTTCAATATTTTTATTTAAAGTTTTTTTTGTTAATTATTTATAAGTGAATTTATGTTATTTTGATTATTTTTGTTTGCAAATGAATTTTTATTTTAATATATGTTTTGAAAGTAAATGCTTGTCTTAAATTCTTAACAAATTTTTAAAGTAGTTGTTTATTAAATTACGACGTGTAGTATTATTTGTATGAGAGCTTGCGGGGCAAACGCTACTTGGAACACTATTTACGAAATCTACAGCCGATTGTAGATTATCTGGTAAGGGTAAAATCTCAATCTCTTTGTTCAAGCAACATATATTATGTAGGACAGGAGTTGCTACAATAAACAAATTCTTGCACTAATGCTTTTCAGAAAAATTCGAAACCATATTCATGAGTGAGGGCGAAGTCAATCTCGGGATCTAAGGCATCGTAGTCTTGTGGTCACTACTTCAGCCAGCAGCACCCTCATAAAATAAATGTATTAGTAAAATTGCAATTTAGCATCGATCATAAGTTTAAAATTAAATATTGTACTATATATACAATTACGTACCTCTTCTGTACAAACGCAAAAAGGAAAGTACCATCACTGTTTCAAGAAGCTGTTTTGATTTTTGTTTTTAAATGATAAACACCACAAGCTTAACAGTAGTCTGTGACATTTTGCACAAACGTAAAAAGTTTAAACAAATAAACATATATTTTCCATATCCATTTTACAATATACATATCTTCTTTTTGAATATCATCACTCAACTAACTTTAAAAACTACAATTTGTTGTATGTACATACATATATATATATATATATATATATATATATATATTTATATACATGTACATAAAATTTTTTTTTTCTGTAAAAACATTTGGTGCGTTTTTAAGCATTTTATAAGCGGAGTTGCGTAAGCACTTGCGCTGCGCTGCGCATGTGCTGTTTTTATACCCTTCACAAAAATGTGAAAGGGTATATTTAGGTTTGTCATTCCGTGTGTAATTTCTTCGATATCAATATGCGACCCCATAAAGTGTATATATTTCGGATCCTTATGAATAGCGATGACGATTGAGCGATGTCCGTCTGTCCGTCTGTCTGTACGTGAAATCGGTTTTCCCAAGCCCCCAGAAGAGCTAGAGACTTCGTTCTTGGACTGATTGATCGATTGGAAGTGAGCTAACTTAGAGTGGTGTTGAAATTCAGAAAAATCGGAAGGACGGTTCCAGAGCTGGGAAGCTTACACCTACTTCTCGACGCAAAATTAACACCAAAAACCGATTATTTTCATGCGTTTTTGAAAATTGAACCTATTTCATGCCTTGGGACTCCTCAATTTTCCATTTAAAAATAAAAATTAAAATAAAAAATTTCCAGGGATGGGAAATTAAAATATTTTTTGGTACATTCGGTATTTTGTGGTACATATCATAACTAAAATGTTTAAAAATTTTAAGTTTTTCTTAAATAAAACCGTTTTTGGTGCAATGAAGATTTGCATCGATGAAAAAAAAATTTTTAAATTTAGAGTTCCCATCCAGGGTTAGGAAATTCAAATTTTTTTTATACAATGAACTAACCAAAAATCAACTGACTTCGTTTTTCCTGGTTAAAATTACTTTTTATTTCGGCAAACGAAATTGGTATCAAAAATAAAAAAAATCAATATTTCGATTCCAGGGTTCGGTACTGCAATATTTTGTAGTACATGAAAGTAACGAAAGTGGCAACAAATTTGTAATTTTTCTTAAACAAAACCGCTTTATACATCATGAAGACTTCCATTGGTAACAAATAATTTAAAAAAAAATTAAATTTTCGATTCCAGGGATCGGAAATTGAATTTTTTTTTGACACATTCGGTATTTTGTGGTACATATAATAATTAAAATGTTTAAGAATTTTAAGTTTTTCGTAAATAAAACCGTTTTATACATCAGGAAGATTTGCATAGATGGAAAAAAAATTAGAAAAACTAAAAATTCTTATACAGGGTTAAA
>OY776277.1:56042813-56145313 GCA_963675445.1 Linnaemya vulpina
GCCTAATGGTATGCTGCCGTCGAAGCATGGCGCTTTTGCCCGCACAGAAACCTCCGCAACTGCTCGTACTGGGCCGCCACTACACTCCAGGTTATGCATTTTGTCCTCTAGAGCATGCAATTTCTCTTCGAACTCCTTTGCATGCTGTTCCAGGCCACCGCGTTCTAGATGTTGGACTCTATCCGCCAGCTCTGAGAATTTATTCTCAATAGAATCCACCCTCCTGTTAATGGCTTCAGAAACCTCTACCAGGGTCTCGTTCATGGCTCTATTTGACTCCTGTATTTCAGCTAAAAGTTTTTCCTGCATCTGCTGAGTTTCGGCTACAAGCATTTCCTGCATCTGCTGGTAGTTCTGTTTTATTTCAGTTACTTTGGCTACAAGCTTGTCACTGCTGCTCTTAATCGCTTTATACGGGCCATCCCAGTGAGTCTGTAATTTTGGGGACAATCCTTTCTTCCGTTGTGGGTTATACAGTAAAACCAATTGTCCTTCCATACTTCCCTCCGAATTTGCTGCGCGGTCATACCTAGCCTTCATCTTGTCACTGACCATCTTGATTCTATTACGCACGAACTCATGCAGCTCGTTTAAGTCCTCCTTCTCCTGGGACGTAATAGCTCCTTCCTCTACAGTTGGCTTAACACCAAATTCCAAATCACCAGGTAGTTTTAATTCCGTCCCGAAGATAATTTTGGCTGGCGTTCTCGATGTTGAGTCGTGTACAGCTGACCTATATGCCATCAAAAATTTGGGGATGTGCTCGTCCCAATCCCTCTGACGGGTGCTTACTACTTTTCGTATGTACTCTTCTAAGGTGCGATTGAACCTTTCTACCATGCCATCAGACTGTGGATGCAGCGGCGTCGTTCTGGTTTTCTCTATCCCATACAACTCGCACATTTCCCTGAATATGGCAGACTCGAAATTCCTTCCTTGGACGTAATTTAGTTCTATTGGGACACCATAGCGACATACCCAGTTGTTGACGAAAGCATTTACAATTGTCTTTGCTTCCTGGTTAGGTATAGCATATACCTCTGGCCATTTACTGAAATAGTCCATTACCACAAGTACATAACGATTTTCGGCTTCGGTGACGGGAAAGGGACCTGCTACATCCACTGCGATCCGCTCGAATGGTGCTCCTGAGTTGTATTGTTGCAGCTGTCCCCGGCTTCTTCTTACTGGGCCTTTGGCTGCTATGCACTGTGGGCAGTTTGCTATCCAGTCAGCTAAGGCTTGTTGACATCCAACCCAATAAAAACGCTGCTTCAGTTTCTCAAGTGTTTTTGTTACTCCAAGATGACCGCCACTGGGTCCATTATGAAACTCCTGTAAAACTTTACTTATCTTGGAGTATGGCACAACTATTAAATTTGAAGTTGTTTTGTCATCTACACTTTCCCATACGCGGTATAAACACCCTTTTATTACCTTAAGGCTGTTCCACTGAGCCCAATAAGATTTGGCGAGTGGACTTTCAGCCGAAATTTCCTTCCGGGATGGTCGTCTGTCCTCTTCTTTTGCCGCTATAATTTTCCTTACTATATCGTCGTCCCTCTGTGCCGCTGACCAGTCTTCATCAGGGCCGATGTGCATTAGCCGAACATCCACAACGCCTTCCTTTTGCTCGGTTCTAATACAATGTTTACACTCTAAACAGCACGGTCTTCTCGAAAGAGCATCCGCATTGTTATGCTTTGTGCCCCTTCTATGCTCAATGCTGAAGTCGTAGCTCTGCAGGCGCTCAATCCACCTTGCCAGTTGCCCTTCAGGATTTTTAAACTGCAATAGCCATCTCAGTGCAGAATGATCGGTCCTTAATGTAAAGTGTTGACCATACAGGTACTTATGGTAATGTTTAATGCATTCCAATACCGCCAGAAGCTCAAGTTGTGTCACAGTAATTCCTCTCAGGTTTTGAGAGTACACGGCTATAGTACCTTATGACCTTCTCAGTGCCATTTACTACTTGGGATAGCACACCCCCTATGCCATAGCCGCTCTCATCAGTATCCAGCACAAATTTTTCTCCAGCTATGGGATACGCTAGCACTGGTGATGCACATAATAATTCTTTGAGTTTCTGGAAGGATTTTTCCTGTGGCTCGCCCCAATGGTATGGTCTTGACTTCTTTGTCAGCTCATGCAAGCTTGCAGCTACACTGGCGAAATTCGGCACAAAACGTCTGTAGTATGTGCAAAGGCCCAAAAAGCTGCGCAATTCATGAAGATTTTTAGGTTGATGCCAGTCCCTTACTGCTTTTATTTTATCTTCATCTGTTGAGATTCCGTCTGCTGTAACACGATGCCCCAAATACTTTACTTCTTTCTGGAACAATGCACATTTCTTCAAGCTGAGTTTCAATCCAGCTGATGATATCCGCTCAAGAACTTCTGCCATGTTTTTGAGGTGTTCATCAAAAGTTTTCCCCATCACGATTATGTCATCGAGATATACGTAGCATGTCTTCCAGTGAAGTCCTATCAGTACCTACTCCATTAGGCGTTCAAATGTGGCCGGAGCATTGCAGAGACCAAATGGCATGACTTTGAAATGCCATAATCCGTTGCCGACACTGAAGGCAGTTTTCTCCTTGTCTTTCTCTGCGATCTCCACTTGCCAATATCCACTTCGCAAGTCCAGCGTAGAGAACCATTTGGTACCAGCTAGCGTGTCCAAAGTGTCATCGATCCTGGGGAGCGGATAACTGTCCTTCTTGGTTATGTCATTGAGCTTCCTGTAGTCTACGCAGAATCTAGTATTGCCATTTGCTGAGAGTTCTGTTTTATTTGGATCATCATATCAGCGAACATTGAATTTATGTCCATGCTGCTGGTCGTGGCAGGAGGGTATACCTGCACATCGTCTTTGTCCTCAAACTCGTATGTTCCGATGTCCATGCCGCGATTTTTAAACTCATCTATCAGCCTCTTCTGCAGTTCAGCCTTGTTACCTGTAGTTGGCGATTCCAGCTTACTGAGCTCCTTTTTCAGCTGTTCAACTTTTAGCTCATCAAATTTCATGATTATTTATTTTAATTTTATAATGTCCTTTTTTCCCCCTTAAATTGTAACGTCCTTTTAATTATTTTTGCAATCCCACTTCTGACACCAATTGTTACGTTTTTAGACCTTTTCGTAAAAACGGTTTTATTACTTATCCTTCAAGGATTCGTTTTATTGCATCAAATTCAAACACGGACAAATTAATTTTAGAAATAAAATGTGGCAAAACTTTATTTATTAACTTATTTACACGAGTATTTGTTCTACTCAACCCTCAGCGATGTTAACACGTCTATATTTGAAATCACACTGACTCTCGCTGAGCTCTGGCAGCGCTTTTATATAGCAAAAATGACGTCGTCTGGTAACCTCGCGAAAGTTCTGGCATGGTGGTTGTATTTTACTTGACATGTGTGTGTTTGTATGACAATGCTGACTTGTTTGGTTTGCTTATGGTAACTATGTGTGTTTGAATGTATAAGTGTTTCTGTGTGTTTTGCCTATGGTAACTATGAGGGGTTGTATGAATGAGTGTGTGGTTTTGTTTCTTCTACGTGTATATGGCTGTGTATACTTGTGAATCTATTTAGTTTTATTAGCAGCGAATACTTGCATACAAGATCATTAAGAATAACATCTCTTAGCATTTATGTTGCTATGTTTGTTGTTGTTGTGGTTTACTCTTATTGGCACAGCCTTGAATGATCTTGTATATTCTGGAGTATTCCATTTCCGTTAATTTGAATATTATCTATATAGTGTTTGTAACATTTTGACAACTATAGATAAAATTTTCAGTGCTGCCAAGTACATATAGCCACATTGTCGTTTTATTTAAATCTATTTCTAATCTTTGTAACACTGCCGCCCACTTAAGCCTGTTCGACCCGAATAGGCATACAATCACCTCTTCAATAGTGCGCCAATCGTTCGAGATGTACTATCTTCATTTTCGACCTTGGGCTATTGTGCTTCTGTATCCGGTATACAACGTCATTCACTCTCTTAATCACTTTATATGGGCCATCCCAGTGAGTCTGTAATTTTGGGGACAATCCTTTCTTCCGTTGTGGGTTATACAGTAAAACCAATTGTCCTTCCATAAATCATTCCGAGTTTGCTGCGCGGTCATACCTAGCCTTCATCTTGCCACTGATCATCTTGATTCTATTGCGCACGAACTCATGCAGTTCGTTTAAGTCCTCTTTCTCCTGGGACGTAATAGCTCCTTCCTCTACAGTTGGCTTAACACCAAATTCCAAATCACCAGGTAGTTTTAATTCCGTCCAGAAGTAAATTTTGGCTGGCGTTCTCGATGTTGAATCGTGTACAGCTGACCTATATGCCATTAAAAATTTGGGGATGTGCTCGTCCCAATCCCTTTGATGGGTGCTTACTACTTTGCGTAGGTACTCTTCTAAGGTGCGATTGAACCTTTCTACCATGCCATCAGACTGTGGATGCAACGGCGTCGTTCTGGTTTTCTTTATCCCATATAACTCGCACATTTTCCTGAATATGGCAGACTCGAAATTCCTCCCTTGGACGTAATTTAGTTCTATTGGGACACCATTGCGACATATCCAGTTGTTGACGAATGCATTGATAATTGCCTTTGCTTCCTGGTTAGGTATAACATATACCTCTGGCTATTTACAGAAATAATCCATTACATAACGATTTGCGGCTTCAGTGACGGGAAAGGGACCTGCTACATCCATTGCGATCCGCTCGAATGGTGCTCCTGAGTTGTATTGTTGCAGCTGTCCCCGGCTTCTTCTTACTGGGCCTTTGGCTGCTATGCACTGTGGGCAGTTTGCTATCCAGTCAGCTAAGGCTTGTTGACATCCAACCCAATAAAAACGCTGCTTCAGTTTCTCAAGTGTTTTTGTTACTCCAAGATGACCGCCACTGGGTCCATTATGAAACTCCTGTAAAACTTTACTTATCTTGGAGTATGGCACAACTATTAAATTTGAAGTTGTTTTGTCATCTACACTTTCCCATACGCGGTATAAACACCCTTTTATTACCTTAAGGCTGTTCCACTGAGCCCAATAAGATTTGGCGAGTGGGCTTTCAGCCGAAATTTCCTTCCGGGATGGTCGTCTGTCCTCTTCTTTGGCCGCTATAATTTTCCTTACTATATCGTCGTCCCTCTGTGCCGCTGACCAGTCTTCATCAGGGCCGATGTGCATTAGCCGAACATCCACAACGCCTTCCTTTTGCTCGGTTCTAATACAATGTTTACACTCTAAACAGCACGGTCTTCTCGAAAGAGCATCCGCATTGTTATGCTTTGTGCCCCTTCTATGCTCAATGCTGAAGTCGTAGCTCTGCAGGCGCTCAATCCACCTTGCCAGTTGCCCTTCAGAATTTTTAAACTGCAATAGCCATCTCAGTGCAGAATGATCGGTCCTTAATGTAAAGTGTTGACCATACAGGTACTTATGGTAATGTTTAATGCATTCCAATACCGCCAGAAGCTCAAGTTGTGTCACACAGTAATTCCTCTCAGGCTTTGAGAGTACACGGCTATAGTACCTTATGACCTTCTCAGTGCCATTTACTACTTGGGATAGCACACCCCCTATGCCATAGCCGCTCTCATCAGTATCCAGCACAAATTTTTCTCCAGCTATGGGATACGCTAGCACTGGTGATGCACATAATAATTCTTTGAGTTTCTGGAAGGATTTTTCCTGTGGCTCGCCCCAATGGTATGGTCTTGACTTCTTTGTCAGCTCATGCAAGCTTGCAGCTACACTGGCAAAATTCGGCACAAAACGTCTGTAGTATGTGCAAAGGCCCAAAAAGCTGCGCAATTCATGAAGATTTTTAGGTTGATGCCAGTCCCTTACTGCTTTTATTTTATCTTCATCTGCTAAGATTCCGTCTGCTGTAACACGATGCCCCAAATACTTTACTTCTTTCTGGAACAATGCACATTTCTTCAAGCTGAGTTTCAATCCAGCTGATGATATCCGCTCAAGAACTTCTGCCATGTTTTTGAGGTGTTCATCAAAAGTTTTCCCCATCACGATTATGTCATCGAGATATACGTAGCATGTCTTCCAGTGAAGTCCTATCAGTACCTACTCCATTAGGCGTTCAAATGTGGCCGGAGCATTGCAGAGACCAAATGGCATGACTTTGAACTGCCATAATCCGTTGCCGACACTAAAGGCAGTTTTCTCCTTGTCTTTCTCTGCAATCTCCACTTACCAATATCCGCTTCGCAAGTCCAGCGTAGAGAACCATTTGGGACCAGCTAGCGTGTCCAAAGTGTCATCGATCCTGGGGAGCGGATAACTGTCCTTCTTGGTTACGTCATTGAGCTTCCTGTAGTCTACGCAGAATCTAGTGCTGCCATCTTTTTTTTTTTAACTAAGACTACAGGCGAACTCCAAGGACCAGAAGATGGCTCAATTACGCCATCACGCTCCATTTCACTTACAAGCTCTTTTACTTTATCTCGCTTTGCTAGGGGTACGCTTCTGGGTGGCTTTTTAATCGGCCTAGCTTCGCCTGTGTTAATTTTATGTTTAACCAATGCAGTTCTACCCTGGCTTTGGCTTCCCATGGCGAAGATACTGGCATTCCTTTTCAGTAACTGTTTGGCTTTATTTCTATCTGTCGCTGATAGACCTGCTACCCATTTCTCTACGTATTCCTCAAATTGTTCACGTTCTTTTGCGGACAAATTAGTAGGCTCTATCTTCTTCTCGAAGTTTATTATTGCCTCTGCTGGAGTACACTGGCCAACATCGGAATTTTCTTTGATGACTTTTTCATGGTCTGACAAGTTAAGCACTCTTATAGGGACTATTCCTCCTTCACTAGTTTTCACTAGAGCTTTCGCTGTTATAAGCTCTTTCTTTAGATCTGCTGGTTCTACAACCCACAACCGATTGTCCTCACAATCGCCCTTCATCCGCGCCCATATGACTGTTTCAGGCTGCGGCGGTAACGTCTGACTCTCAATAGCAAATACTCTTGTTACTTGCGGTTTGTTGTCATATCCAACATCAAGGGATATTTCCACATTACGCCAAATCATCAGCTGGTGTCCCATATGTAGATTAATGCCATGATTAATCATAAAATCGGCTCCAATAATAACCTCATCGACAATATCGGCAACAATAAACACATGTCTCACGTTGATGTTGGCTATAGTCACCTTCACTTCAATCTTACCATAGACAGTGGCAGGCTCTCCAGTAGCTGTACGTAGCCGTATATTGCTTAACCGCTCGCATTTCCCCTTTACTATATCGGCCCTTATTATTGACTGCGATGCCCCTGTGTCTATGGTAAGTACGCGCTTTTCCCCGTTGATGTGTCCGGACGCAGTGAGGTTGCTATTTTTCTGCTGCATCACTGATATGGAGATTGTGGGGCCCTCGGTTGTGAGAGCTAGCTCTTGCCCCTTAGTGCTAGCTCGTTTCAGTTTAACGAGGACTCTTGTGATGTTGTTTGGTTCACCCGTTTGCTGTTTCTTGGTGGCGGAACAGATCTACCTCTCTTCCTTTGTGCTTTGCAGCTGCGCTGAAAATTACCGATCTTTCCGCAGTTAAAGCACTTAGGCTTTTCTTTGATAGTCTTCTCTGCCAGCAGTTGTCGTATTGCCTCCTTAACGCTAGCCACTAGGTTGTTATCCTCCTCAGACAAAACCTCCACATTCCGCACTTTACATATCTGTGGCTTGAAAACCATCCTGGCAGTCTCTTGAGCCAGCGCAAATGACACAGTTTCAGCGAAAGTGGATTTCTGCGTAGCGCACACCGCCAGTTTAACATCAGAGTCGCGAATGCCGTTAACGAAAGCCTCAGTTTTAAAATGGTCCAGGAACGGGTGACTCTCGCCTGGATATGTGAGCTGCACTAAACGCTCGATTTCCATTTCGAAATCTTGTAGAGATTCGTTAGGCTTCTGAACTCTACATCGCAATTCCATTCTGTATAAATCGCGCCTATGCTCACCACCATACTTGCGCTGCAATGCTGCCATTATTTCATTATAGTTGTTTCTGCAGCTTACTGGCACAGTCTCAAGTACCTCTGCGGCGGTACCCTTTAAGGACAAGATCAGCTCTATGGCCTTTTCTTCAGCATCCCATCCATTTCTGCTAGCCACCGTCTCAAACTGGAATTTGAAGATGCCTAATGGTATGCTGCCGTCGAAGCATGGCGCTTTTGCCCGCACAGAAACCTCCGCAACTGCTCGTACTGGCCCGCCACTACACTCCAGGTTATGCACTTTGTCCTCTAGAGCATGCAATTTCTCTTCGAACTCCTTTGCATGCAGTTCCAGGCCACCGCATTCTAGATGTTGGACTCTATCCGCCAGCTCTGAGAATTTATTCTCTATATTATCCACCCTCCTATTAATGGCTTCAGAAACCTCTCCAGGGTCTCGTTCATGGCTTTATTTGACTCCTGTATTTCGGCTACAAGTTTTTCCTGCATCTGCTGATTTTCGGCTACAAGCTTTTCCTGCATCTGCTGAGAGTTCTGTTTTATATCACTTAATTCGGCTACAAGCTTGTCCTGCATCTGCTGAGAGTCCTGTTTTATTTCAGTTATTTCGGCAACAAGTTTTTCCTGCATCTGCTGAGTTTCGGCTACAAGCTTGTCCTGCATCTGCTGAGAGCTTTGTTTTATCTCACTTATTTCGGTTACAAGCTTTTCACTGTTGACCCTTGATGCCTCCTGTATCTGCTGACAGTTCTGTTTCATTTCAATAATCATAGCAGCGAACATTGAATTTATGTCCATGCTGCTGGTCGTGACAGGAGGGCATACTTGCACATCGTCTTTGTCCTCAAACTCGTATGTCCCGATGTCCATGCCGCGATTCTCAAACTCATCTATCAGCATCTTCTGCAGTTCAGCCTTGTTACCTGTTGTTGGCAATTCCAGTTTACTGAGCTCCTTTTTCAGCTGTTCAACTTTTAGCTCATAAAATTTCAAGATTATTTATTTTAATTTTTATAATGTCCTTTTTTTTCCTCGGAAAAGTAGTAAGCAACCATCAGAGGGATTGGGACGAGCACATCCCCAAATTTTTGATGGCATATAGGTCAGCTGTACACGACTCAACATCGAGAACGCCAGCCAAAATTATCTTCGGGACGGAATTAAAACTACCTGGTGATTTGGAATTTGGTGTTAAGCCAACTGTAGAGGAAGGAGCTATTACGTCCCAGGAGAAGGAGGATTTAAACGAACTGCATGAGTTCGTGCGCAATAGAATCAAGATGGTCAGTGACAAGATGAAGGCTAGGTATGACCGCGCAGCAAATCCGGAGGAAAGTATGGAAGGACAATTGGTTTTACTGTATAACCCACAACGGAAGAAAGGATTGTCCCCAAAATTACAGACTCACTGGGATGGCCCGTATAAAGCGATTAAGAGCAGCAGTGACAAGCTTGTAGCCAAAGTAACTGAAATAAAACAGAACTACCAGCAGATGCAGGAAATGCTTGTAGCCGAAACTCAGCAGATGCAGGAAAAACTTTTAGCTGAAATACAGGAGTCAAATAGAGCCATGAACGAGACCCTGGTAGAGGTTTCTGAAGCCATTAACAGGAGGGTGGATTCTATTGAGAATAAATTCTCAGAGCTGGCGGATAGAGTCCAACATCTAGAACGCGGTGGCCTGGAACAGGATGCAAAGGAGTTCGAAGAGAAATTGCATGCTCTAGAGGACAAAATGCATAACCTGGAGTGTAGTAGCGGCCCAGTACGAGCAGTTGCAGAGGTTTCTGTGAGGGCAAAAGCGCCATGCTTCGACGGCAGCATACCATTAGGCATCTTCAAATTCCAGTTTGAGACGGTGGCTAGCAGAAATGGATGGGATGCTGAAGATAGAGCTGATCTTGTCCTGAAAGGGTACCGCCGCAGAGGTACTTGAGACTGTGCCAGTAAGCTGCAGAAACAACTATAATATATGGTGGTGAGCATAAGCGCGATTTATACAGAATGGAATTGCGATGTAGAGTTCAGAAGCCTAACGAATCTCTACAAGATTTCGCAATGGAAATCGAGCGTTTAGTGCAGCTCACATATCCAGGCGAGAGTCACCCGTTCCTGGACCATTTTAAAACTGAGGCTTTCGTTAACGGCATTCGCGACTCTGATGTTAAACTGGCGGTGTGCGCTATGCAGAAATCCACTTTCGCTGAAACTGTGTCACTTGCGCTGGCTCAAGAGACTGCCAGGATGGTTGTCAAGCCACAGATATGTAAAGTGCGGAATGTGGAGGTTTTGTCTGAGGAGGATAACAACCTAGTGCCTAGATAACAGCCTAAGTGCTTTAACTGCGGAAAGATCGGTCATTTTCAGCGCAGCTGCAAAGCACCAAGGACGAGAGGTAGATCTGTTTCGCCACCAAGAAACAGCAAACGGGTGAACCAAACAACACCACAAGAGTCCCCGTTAAACTAAAACGAGCTAGCACTAAGGGGCAAGAGCTAGCTCTCACAAACGAGGGCCCCACAATCTCCATATCAGTGATGCAGCAGAAAAATAGCAACCTCACTGCGTCCGGACACATCGCAGTCAATAATAAGGCCCGATATAGTAAAGGGGAAATGCGAGCGGTTAAGCAATATACGGCTACGTACAGCTACTGGAGAGCCTGCCACTGTCTATGGTAAGATTGAAGTGAAGGTGACTATAGCCAAAATCAACGTGAGACATTTGTTTATTGTTGCCGATATTGTCGATGAGGTTATTACTGGAGCCGATTTTATGATTAGTCATGGCATTAATCTACATATGGGACAACAGCTGATGATTTGGCGTAATGTGGAAATACCCCTTGATGTTGGATATGACCACAAACCGCAAGTAACAAGAATATTTGCTATTGAGAGTCAGACGTTACCGCCGCAGTCTGAAACAGTCATATGGGTGCGGATGAAGGGAGATTGTGAGGACAATTGGTTGTGGTTTGTAGAACCAGCAGTAGGGAAATAGGTAGCAGGTCTATCAGCGACAGATAGAAATAAATCCGAACAGTTACTAAAAAGGCATGCCAGTATCTTCGCCATGGGAAGCCAAAGCCAGGGTAGAACTGCATTGGTTAAACATGAAATTAACACAGGCGAAGCTAGGCTGATTAAACAGCCACCCAGAAGCGTACCCCTAGCAAAACGAGATAAAGTAAAAGAGCTTGTAAGTGAAATGGAGCGTGATGACGTAATTGAGCCATCTTCTGGTCTTTGGAGTTCGCCTTTAGTCTTAGTTAAAAAGAAAGATGGCAGTACTAAAAAAACGGTTTTATTACTTAAAAACGGTTTTATTACTTATCCTTCAAGGATTCGTTTTATTGCATCAAATTAAAACACGGACAAATTAATTTAAGAAATTTAATGCGGCAGCACTTTATTTATTACTTAACACGAGTATTTGTACTGCTCAACCCTCAGCAATGTTAGCACGTCTATATTTGAAATCACACTGATCCTCGCTGAGCTCTGGCAGCGCCCTTATATAGCAAAAATGACGTCGTCTGGTAACTTCGCGAAAGTTCTGGGCATGGTGGTTGTTTTTTTACTTGACATGTGTGTGTTTGTATACATGACAATGCTGACTTGTTTGGTTTGCTTATGGTAACTATGTGTGGTTGAATGTATGAGTGTTCTGTGTGTTTTGCCTATGGTAACTATGAGTGGTTGTATGAATGAGTGTGTGGTTTTGTTTCTTCTACGTGTATATGGCTGTGTATACTTGTGAATCTATTTAGCTTTATTAGCAGCGAATACTTGCATACAAGATCATTAAGAATAACATCTCTTAGCATTTATGTTGCTATGTTTGTTGTTGTTGTGGTTTACTCTTATTGGCACATCCTTGAATGATCTTGTATATTCTGGAGTATTCCATTTCCGTTAATTTGAATATTATCTATATAGTGTTGACCAGGGTTGTAACATTTTGACAACTATAGATTAATTGGCAGTGCTTCCAAGTACATATAGCCACATTGTCGTTTTATTTAAATCTATTTCTAATCTTTGTAACAATATATATATATATATATATATATATATATATATATATGTACGTATATATATATATATATATATATATATATATATATATTTATATATATATAAATATAAATATATATATATATATATATATATATATATATATATATGTATATAGTATATGTACGTATATGTATATATATATATATATATATATATATATATATATATATGTACGTATATATATATATATATATATATATATATATACGTATATATATATATATATATATATATATATATACGTACATATATATATATATATATATATATATATATACATATATATATATATATATATACGTATATATATATATATATATATATATATATATGTACGTATATGTATATATATATATATATATATATATACATGTACGCATATATATATATATATATATATATATATATATTTATATATATACAGTAGCTCACAGCTTATTTCAACCACACTCATTAAAAAACAAAAAGTCGATATTACTTTTGAATGAAGCAAACTATTGGAAACTTCAAAAAGGGTTTAATAAAATACTTCCTTATCTTCTAAAAAAGATAAGCTTTTAGTGTAATTTTTACAGCTGCTTGATTCGGAGACACCTTTTTAAATTATGGGACGACGCACTGCGATTGAACAAAGAGAATTAGTTATTCGCCCTTATAAAAATTATCGTCAAAAAATTGCTAAAATAGTTTGTCTAAGTGATTCGACAGTGCAAAGTATTATTTATAGATTTCTGCACGAAAACGGAGTAGTCGATAAGGGCAGAAAAGCCCTTAAAATTTATTTGTTGGGTGGTTAAGCAATGTCTATATGCATTTCAATGGCGCTTTTTACCAAATCGTCAGTAGATTTCAACCACGGTGTTGGAAGAAAGAAGAAAAGTTTTAAACTTCTCCACTTATTAAAAGACTTTTATAAGCCATCTGAGAATTATGTTAATAAATTAACTATAAAAATTCACAAATGATTTAAAAAAATCACATAATAATGAATGCAGTAGGCTATCAAAATTATACAAACCAAAACCCAACAAACAACTTTTATTCGATATGACTCTATTTTATTCTTCTACACCTTTATACAATTAGAAATCCTTTGGATAACAATAAAAGTATTTATAAGGCAAAATGAAAAATAAAATCTCAATTTAATTGTTAGTAAATTAACTATTTGCCATACTGTCATTGTACTACTATAATATGAAATTTATTTGTTGGGTGGTTAAGCAATGTCTATATTCATTTCATTGGCGCTTTTTACCAAATCTTTAGTAGACTTAAACCACAGTTTTGACATTGCTTAACCACCCAACAAATAAATTTCATATTATAATAGTACAATGACAGTATGTCAAAAAATTAGTTTATTAACAATTCAATTGAGATTTTATTTTTCATTTTGCCTTATAAATACTTTCATTGTTATCCAAGGGATTTCTAATTGTATAAAGGTATAGAAAAATAAAATAGAGTTGTATCGAATAAAAGTTGTTTGTTGGGTTTGGTTTGTATAAGTTTCATAGTATATATATATATATATATATATATATATATATATAAGTATATATATATATATATATATATATATATATATATGTATATATATATATATATATATATATATATATATATATATGTATATGTATATATATATATATATATATATATATATATATATATATATATATATGTATATATATATATATATATATATATATATATATACATATATATATACATATATATATGTATATATATATATATATATATATATATATATATATATATATACATATATATATATATATATATATATATATATATATACATATACATATATATATATATATATATATATATATATACATATATATATATATATATATATATATATATATATACTTATATATATATATATATATATATATATATATATATCTATATATATATATATACATATATGTATAAATATGTGCATGTGTATACTTATACATACATGTACACACACATACATACACATACAAATACATGTACATATATATAACTACATACCATACTGGTGCAAAGAATGGCAGTCGACTTCAAATGGTTTGATGTTTCATGAAACTTGTCGAATATTTCAAAACAAAAATTTAAAACAAACGAAATAAAATGAATAAAATCAAACATTTTTGATGTAACGAGACCATTCGGAAAGAAATAGAAAAAATAGAAACGAAACAATGTTTGATTCCTTTTTTTCGAACGTTTTTACATTGTATGTTTTAATAAGAAAACGCAAATGATTCTAAAAAACCTCGAAACATAGAATTGACAATTGTCATTCGTTCTTTAGTTGGAAAGAAATTTATAAGTAGGAATAACTATTGTTTATAATAAAAATTATTTTGTGTGAAAAATATAATAAAATTATAATGTATGTATGTATATAAACATATAAAGATATTTTTTTGTTAAAAAATTTTTAGTGTTGATTCACAAAACATTTTGTTTTGTGAAACACAGCCAGTTATGAATAGAATAGTCTATTGACGAGTTGTTTTTTAACTCTAATATCTTTTTACTCTTTTTTTTGTGTTTGATTTGTTTGGTGTTTATTATGTTTCGATACACATTTCATATGCCTAAAAAAAACAAATTATGATTTCATTTAAAAAACAAATGAATGGTTTGAAACAAGGCGGATTAAACAGGTACTCTCACTAGTACAACAATCTACAACACTAACAACCACACGTATTTTGTTGGTAGAATATTACATGTTAATGTCAAAATCTTATGACTTTTGCTTGAAAAAAAAAAACGTGGCTGAATAAATGTCAATTCAATGTTTTGTGTTCATGAAGGCAGATTAATTATTTTATTTTGCAATTTATTAAAGCCAGAACATGCTAAAACGTGGCATTTGTAATGCAGATGATTTCCTTAACCAAGGTAATAAATAATACCTTCGAAATTTTAGCTTTTGTGTGAAATATGTACATATAACAGATATTATTAATACAATGGGGGAGCAGACGCCATTGCATTTGGAGATTGCCGAATGCCAAGCCGATAAATATAACAATTTGTGTTGGGAGTTTCTAAAGGATATTACTGATTTGGACTTTGAGTATTTATGGTAATTATTAATTCTATAAATTCAAATATATGCTTAAATGTTTCTTATAGGTACCCCATCTCAGTTATAATGTCGTGAGTAAACGTTTACTGCTTGCTTAGAATGAAATTGACGTAAACGCGAGTCTGTAGATGCTATTGGTGAAAACTATTAAATTGCAAAAGTGCGTCAGGGACAAATACGTTACCTGGTTGCAGAAATAAATACATAAAATGAAACAACATTTTTGTTATTAAGCACATACTTTGTATTCAATTCTAATCTAATTTAACTATTTGGCTATATATTTACAAAACATTTTGTTTTTTAATAAATTTAAGAACTAAAACTAATTTACAAAATATTTTATTTCAAAAAGAAAAGCCTTCAGTTATGCTTGCATTTCATTGGTTCTTACACCAAATCTTCAGTAGACTTTTGCCAAAAACAAACAAACTATGCTATTTTAAAATAAAGTATTTGTTTGTTTTTGGCCAAGTATGGCCATATATATGCACGCATTTATTATATAGTTTATAGGTTACTTACTCTGTTTGTGTCCCTTGTTCAACGAATCTTCCCTGGATAACCCATAGTACCACCATTTAAACATCCTCAAAAGCAGGTGGGATATCTCTCAACACTATTTAACTTTTTTCACATTTTAAAATGAGAAATCTAGTAAAAACTATGTTTCACTTTTATATTTCACTGGAATAATTAATTTTATAAGTTAGCAAGGATTAATGTTAGAAGTTAACAATTTAAGACTTTTTTTAACTTTTGTTTTTCTAATGAAAAATAAAGCATGTAAATAAATTTTTGACACTATATTGGTACGTAAACAAAAGACAGCTGCACTACCGAGAGTACCTGTTTAATCTGCCTTGGTTTGAAAGCCCATTCGAGACATTGGGAGCTACACTATGATGTATATGAATAACAGAATTTATTTTGAAAGTGTTCGTGTATAAAAACTTTACAGTGTTGAATATACATGAATAACAGAATTATTTTTAAAAATGTCCGTGAATACAAAATTTTACAGCGTCGAGTATACATCAATAAAAAAATTTTATTTAATGTGTGCATGAACAAGGGAAATGACAAGTAACAGATTTTGATTTATGTACATACGTTTAGCATATGGAAATGAAGAATATAAGAACTTTGTGCAATTGTAGAATAATGATATGTTGAATTATAGTAAAATTTAGGTTTTGGTAATAGGAAAACTTTATGGTATTATATATATATATATATATATATATATATATATGTATATATATATATATATATATATATATATATATATATTAATATTATATTTTAAAATACATTTAATTTTTTAACTTCCGAAAAAATTTTAGGCATCAATTGAAGTGTTTCTTGCCAATATCTATTCAATGGCAACTTGCTTTTATTAAAACACTCGTACTAATTTAGTAAGATAACGCCCAATTTATTAGACTCTAATATAAATATATTTATACGCCAGGTGCCCAAATCTGCCAAAGTCATAGAATAATTTATACTAATACAAGGTACGTTGCACTGCTCACGGTCATGTTAAGTTTTAACTTAAAAAGTTAAAGTAAAAAAAATTTAAATAAAATATTACTTCTAATATATATATATATATATATATATATATATATATATATGTATATTTTATTAATATATATTATGTTAATATATACATACATATATATATATATATATATATATATATATATATATATATATCCTCTTGAGACCTGAACATGAACCTAGTGCTTTTTGTCACTTTTTATAAATTTTTTATTTGAGGAAGTAAATAAAATAATTGTTTGACGTTTTACTTAAAAATTTTTTTGAAAGTTAGAGAAAACAATGGTGCACATATGTGTACCTCAGGTTTTAACATGTTATTAATTTAGGCAAAAATTCTTAACTGAATTTTATTGTTTGAAACAGTTATTTTTTAAAATACATAAATAAATGTTGCATATTACACATATAGTCCGGCAGCGCGATGACAACCAGGGTAGCGACATTTAGATGCATATATTGCTCTGTTTTGCAACTAGCTTCCAAAATTCGAGGTCCAAGTATTGGAAGAACGAATGTAAAATATTAACGTCTAAGCTACCCTGGGTGACTAACGCATCATCGGTAAGATCTGGGCCACCGGTAGTCATACTTTTGCTCCGCCAAAATAATCGGGGTGAACTTGAAACTTCCTCACTTGCATATGCTCCTTCTTGGACCACACTCTCATCACCAACCGATTTTTCAGGGATCTGAAGAACTTCAACTGCTCTTGGAGGCAAGTAGTCCTTATCATCGTCATCCCCAGAAAAATCCAACTCGCTTTCGTTTAGAATGTCTTCAATCTCCTGATCATCTATCTCCGAGCTATACAGAACTAATGTCTACATAAAGCACTATTAGAATCCTGAGGTACACATACGTGTACCAAGAAAATAATGTAGTACAGCACCACTATAATCTACAGCTATATAGCAAATTACCTTCTCAAACGTTCAAGCAATCAATGTGCTTTAAGAAAATACAAAACTTGTAAATCTAACTAGTAAAATAAATATAAAAACAGCGAAAGATAACTTCAACTCATGACCTGCTAGAAAAAAACTTAAACCGTTTCATTCAAATGCAAAAATAAAATCTTTCAGAAAAATATATTGGAATTTTTTGGTACGTAGCGAAACTAAATATTGAACTGTAAGCAATAAAACTAAAAACACCTTCCACAAGATGGCACAAATTAATAAAATTACATATTTCTCAAGGTGCACATATGTGCACCCATGGTCTCAAGAGGATATATACATACATATATATATATATATATATATATATATATATATATATACACGTACGGATCACCACTTGGGAAACAGTGTCTTATATGATGAAAAATAAACAAACAAATAAATTATGAATTAACCTTTTTATTAAAAAATATCATTCAATACACTTAATTTTATTAAAAGTTAAAGAAAATGGAATAAAAGGTACAAAAACTACAATTTCCCTACCAAGTAGTGAATTCGCCTTGCCATATTGAAAGCAACTGATGTCAAACTAGTTGTGCTGCCATAGGTTTAGAAAAACAAGTATATGAACACATATTTTCCCATTGGAAAAACACTTATTAAATATATAATATTTTTTACAAATGTTATATATCAAATAATTTGACAATGACATAAATCGTAAGTTAATGATCTGTGATATACCAAGACAATTAAATTATTTTATATTATTTTTATACATATTATACTCCTGAAGAAATATGTAAGTAACAACCGAAACGTTGGTTAAAAATAAATATGATATAGTTTTTATTCATATTTGATGATAGATATTATTGACCACAAAGCTCGTAGGATATACTCCTATCATAATAAGAAAATGTTGTTGTTGGAACGGAGTAAACTCAAAGAAGAAAAAAAAACAGTAGCCAATGCTATAGCTTACAGTCTAACTGGACAAGTAGGTTTCGCAACACAACCGTAAGTTCTCTCAGTTAATTCAGATGGATACCAAAATTATAATTACCTTCTACCGCCTTACTCACAGGCTTCTTCACAACCATCTTATTTTCCCCAGAGAACAACTACAAATGATATACCCAAAAATTACAAGACTCGAAAACCTATGACTCTAACAAATCAACAGTGAGGCTCAAATCAATCTCCAATTAGATAGGCTGAATATATTGATAATATTAAAGATAATAGGAAGCCAGCTTTATAGCCACCACCTACAACAACAACGCCAACTATAACTAACACCCACATCATTGATTGATGTAGCAACAGCAGACATCACAGATATTGCCAATGCCTCCGTTCAAGTATTACTACTGTGACTACAGAAAATATAACCAATAACGAAAATTTATCAGCTGCTATTGCTGCTCCATCGACCGCAACTAGTATCACTACCGAAAGCAGCAATAATAATAAATTAAAGAACGATATAATACATGCATTTTTTATCTTCAAGTAATCCTGCCTAATTACATCTACAAAAATTTTATTCCTCTTTAATTTAAGTTTTTCATGATCCCTTGACTTGAAAATCAAATCAGAATTAACTTTGAAAGAACTATCGGAAACTTTAGCTTTAAAACGTCTCCGGCGTGGGAATGACCGGAATTTTTTTCTTTTGGATTAACTTCTTGTTAACGAAGTTGTTAGTCAACGTGCCACTGTTCCACATTAGACGTAAAAAATTTACTAGCAGTCTTAAGATACTTTTGACATTTATTTAACTGACCGATTCAATCCATTATTTGTAATATGTATTATTTTATATTATTATATTCGTATAAGTTCTTATATTTTCAATTGATTATTATATATATGTTAAATATAATATTTTAATATGGGTTTATTTGTGGGGAAAAGCATCATGAAAGAAATTGGAATTGAAAAATAAGAATTAATGCATACTATATATTTATATTCTTTCTTTAAATGATGGCAACTGCGCTATGTACTCATGTGTTTGAAGACTTACAAGAAAAACTTTGAATAAAGATATATATTTTATAATACTACTTATCTGCGATGTTTCAATTAACTTGTTAATAACTAACATATACAAGTATTTTTATATAAAACAAGTAAAAGAGCTATCTATATTCGGCATTGCCGAATATTATATACCCTTTACCAACGTACGTCTGGCATTACATATATATTTGAGTACCAAGTTTGTGCTTTCTAGTTTATAAAATAGTTTCAATTAGCGAAAATAAAACTTCAGCTGAATTTTTTGGTTACTTTCATAAATAAAAAACATTAAAAATTTCCCACCACTGAGTTCACACAATGTGTAAAACTACAAATTTGTAACCATTTTGGTAACTTTCATGTGATACAAAATTTTGAAAATATTGATTTATATGAAATATTTGATACGAATTTTTTTTCCCGAATTAAAAAATTGTTTTAATTAGCTGCCTTCTTGCTTACTTTTATGTATAAACAAATCGATTACCCACCCCCGAAATATTCCGTATTTGTGTCTTTTATTTGGAATGTACTGACGAAATAAGAGTCTTCCCTTCCACAAAAGAAGAGCTTCATCCAAAGATAAGTTTTGTGGGGGACTATAGATTTTTTTTTCAAGAATATGGTTTACCACATTTTAAATTTTGTGTAGACGGTTAGATCTATCACATTGCTCATGAAAATAGAAACACATACAACGAATTTTGTTTTCAAATTTTATGCGGCTCATAGTTGCTCCGAATATATTCTGAAAATAAAGAGGATCTTTGCTCCAAAACAATCTCATTTCTGGCTTTTTATTTAGGGGCATTGTAATACACAAACCGATTACTTGTTTTATTTCCTCAGCTGTTACATCCTTCCATTTAAGAAGATTAGATTACGTCCCCAATTTATTATTTTTAGATATAAAATTAGCACGTGCATTTGTCCACAAAACAATTATTTCCATGAAATAATCTATTGGTTTGCCATTAGGTGGTAAATCAATCGATATTTTCTCTTCACCTGTAAATTCAATGTTTTGGGTTTCGGGCTCTAAATCGATCCACTCAATTTCATTTGAAACGTTTTCACCAAGATCGTTTTCTTCCTTGTCATTCCCATCTTCTGCGCAATTTTCTTCACCAGAAGAAAGTATATAGGTAGGTGAAGCATTGTAAAAAAACTTACCTTAAAATTTTTAATATTAATATTCACACTTTTACTTATAAGAACATTCTTCTATTAAGATTGTGACACGAATGAACTGATGAAAGCGCAACACAAACTTATATTCCTATATATTAGCACATTGCAAAACTTCGGGGAATACCCCTTGAAAAAGCGAAATTTTATAATAACAGCTTAGCTCATATACAAACCGCAGCATTGTTATATATATGACACCTTGCCAGAGACTAAAACATGCAAGAAAATAACTTTCTACAAACTTTCATGAAATAACAGCTTAGTAGATTTTAATAATTTTACGTCACATATATGTTACGCTGAGTGGCGAACGTGTTAACTTATATTCTGTTATTCATGTATATTCAACTTGATAGAATTTGTTTACTCTTCTTTTTTTAGTGGTAATGCAAAATATAATTTAATGCTCTCACCATATGTGTATGAACAGAAATTCTTGCTTATGTTTATTCATGTATGAATACAAATAAAATGCAATTCAAGTACCCGCATACAAGACGAATAAAGGGAAATATTTTGGTTTTGTTAAACACGAATAGAACACATTACAAAAAAATATAACTATTCGTGTTCATGTATATGAGTGATAAATGAGTGAATATTTGGAACGCTGGATTATTTAGATCGCGAAATATTGTAGTGGCAACGACGCACTTGTTTTTACCTTTGTGCTTGTACAGACCAGACTAATTTTTAGTACGCACAATTTTTATTCTTTTCAAAACACACGGGATGAATTCATCTGAGTGTGTTAATATATCTTTGTGTATTATTTTTCGTTCGCTGTACACATGCGTTTTGTAACAAAATTAGCGGATAAGTGATGAGAAATGGGCAAGAATCTTAGGAGAAATTTCTAGTTTCATTATAAATACATTTTCATGTAAATAAATAAATAATAACATTATTTATATTGTTAACTAATGTTTTTATAGTTTATATATAATTGTTTTTTTAAGATAAATAAGCAAACGAAAACAAAGTATGTATGTATGTAGCGGAATTTGCACAAACATAAAAAATGAATTTTTAAAGGTACATATGTACATACATATAAGATTATTTTCTCAAACATAATTAAAAAGACTATTCACAAGCCAATAGAAGTTTTTGCTTATTCATGCGACCATTAAATTTTATTTAAGTAATTTCACTAGAATATTGCTGAAATTTTCTGTAATCAAAAAGTTTTACTTTTATTAGTTACTAAAAATTACTGCTAAGACTTTTATGAGTCTCTTTTATTAGTTCTACTGTTTGTTGCCGCGATCAACCCCTTCTGTTTTCATATTGTTACAAAGATTAGAAATAGATTTAAATAAAACGACAATGTGACTATATGTACTTGGCAGCACTTCCAATTAATCTATAGTTGTCAAAATGTTATAACCCTGGTCAACACTATATAGATAATATTCAAATTAACGAAATGGAATACTCCAGAATATACAAGATCATTCAAGGCTGTGCCAATAAGAGTAAACCACAACAACAACAAACCTAGCAACATAAATGCTAAGAGATGTTATTCTTAATGATCTTGTATGCAAGTATTCGCTGTTAATAAAGCTAAACAGATTCACAAGTATACACAGCCATATACACGTAGAAGAAACAAAACCACACACTCATCCATACAACCACTCATAGTTACCATAGGCAAAACACACAGAACTCTCATACATTCAACCACACATAGTTACCATAAGCAAACCAAAAAATCAGCATTGTCATGTATACAAACACACACATGTCAAGTAAAATACAACCAACATACCCAGAACTTTCGCGAGGTTACCAGACGACGTCATTAAATAAATTACCTACTTTTTATGTGATAATAGGTATGCATATATATTATAGTCAAACTCAAACACTAAATTCATGTATTTTAATGTAAATAAATAAATAAATTTTTAAAAGTTACGGTAACTATATATAGAATAATTGAAATTAATATGCTGCGTTTAAAATAAATACTATTTCTAATAATTAGACGAAGAAAAAAGAAAAGGAAGGTGCAATTGCTCAAAGAAAAGAGTAAAATTGTTCTTAAAGCAGACGTAGATGACAATCTGTAATCAATTGTTACAAAACAAAACTTTTCCGCGCACCACACCAAGTTAGCTCGTTATCCTCGACCTATGCCTTTACATGGGAAGAACGACCCAATCATTTTTTGTTTGACGTCTCTTTATATTCTTCTCCGTAGAATACTTTACAAATAAATTAACAAAGTATCGAGACACAGATCCCAACTGGGTGCTTCAGCCCGGATGTCGGAGATGTTATTAACCAAGAATGATATCATTCTTGTTATTAACCTTATTCTCTTTTCCATTACTGTGAATTACTGTACACGATCCTCAAAAGGACCGTAAACCTATACAGTTATACGAGTTGTTGGAATTAACAGTAGTAGGGAACTGTATGTGCTGTGACCATTAAAAATATTAAATTTCAGCAATTAAATTTGAAATTTTTCAATTTTAATTGCCAAAATTCTCAAATTTCAAAAAATTCTCAAATTTCATTTTGTGTGTGTTCGTGTGTGTATTTTTTCCCACGGTTTAATAGGGGCGTTCACATTGTTGTTTTTTTTTTCAATAAAATGTTGGGGTAGGCGTGGGAATTTGTGTCTGTCCATATGTGACCTTGAGAATACATGTCCGTCGGTATGTGAACGTGGGAATTTGTGTCTGTCCATATGTGACCTTGAGAATACATGCCCGTCGGTATGTGAGCGTGGGAATTTGTGTCTGTCCATATGTGACCTTGAGAATACATGTTCGTCGGTATGTGAGCGTGGGAATTTCTGTCTGTCCATTTACACTGTGTACGCCTGGTGAATAAAAAAATTTAGAAGCATTTTTAGGAATTACACTATTTAAAAAGTGTAGTAGTTATATATGGATACCCTTAATGTTTGTGGTTCGTTCCTTCTTGCTGGAGTGAGATTTTTTCTTTTATTTTTTTGCTTATTAAAATTTGGTGTGTTTACTTAAGATTTGTCGTCCAGCAATTCAGTGTTTTTTTTTACTTTTTTGCTTGCAATGCTTGAGTCTGGAGGAATAATTTGATTATTCTGATCTTGAAAACGTTGTGAAAAAAAAATTACTATTGCATAAATATTGAAACTGATGTTTTGTTTATTTTATACATGACGATCATCGATGGATTTTATTTGGGGATCTGGATGATGGTGCGATTTCTGTATTTTGTAGCATATGAATATTTATGCTATGTTTAAGTGTGTGTGTTTTTTGTGTTCTGAGTGGCGGTTGGAATGTCTGGCTGTCAGACAGTCTGTGTGTGTGACGATTGGTGAGTCTATATGACAGTCCGCTTTCTTGCTTTCCTGGTCAGTATAAAATATGATAAGGTGTACATATTCATGCGTACATAAATATCTACAAATTTATTTCATTTACGCATATACATACAAACAAATAATAAGCCTTTATTCTTTGTGCCCAAATATTCCCTTGACCATTTGAATGAATGAATGAACCATTGTTTAAACATATACATTGTTTTAATTTTTATTAATATGTAATATTTATACATACATTTACATATATTTTTTAATATAAAGCTGCCTCCACTGCGTCAGCTGCCTCTATCAACAATTGATCGTTGGTATCTTCGTATAATGCAAGAAACATTGGGACATCAATTTTTGGGAGCATTTGGACTTCCAATATTTCTATGTGCGGTTTGTTGGTTACCTCACTTCTATTGGATTCACTACCACTGTCAGCATCTCTTCATATTCTTCATCTATTTTTTGGAGTGGGTTAGATGAAGATGGTTGCGAAGACAGCTCTAGGAGAAGCTCCTCATCTCCTTCAAGATGTTTCTCGAACTCTTCCTGTCTGGCTTTTCTTAAATACTCCTTCAAATGGTGACGCTGAAGTCTCCGATATAATGGTGTGTACCAGAAGAGCTTCATTGTAGAAATAAAAGCTCAACTTCAAAATTTGATAATTTTGCTTTGAAAACTTGTGAAGCTACAAAAATTTTGTAGTTTATCAGATACCACAATGTTTTGTCCACGTAGCAGTTTCTTTTGCTACAAAATTTTGTGACGTATCTGCATGCATAAGCATGCCTCCGTATCCTGTGTATATCACATATCATAATGTTTGTTTACATAAATTTTGTCCACGTAGCAGTTTCATTCCCGTAAACATTTTGTATCGTAGAGGCATGCATAAGCATGTCCGTGTACTCTGTATATATAAAATTCCGTTCAAAACTTTGTAACGTATCTGCATGCACAAGCATGTCCCTGTACTCTGTAGATATCACTTATCAAAATTTATGTTTACATAAATACTGTCTACGTAGCAGTTTCATTCCCTTAAACATTTTGTATTGTAGAGGCATGCATAAGCATGCCTCGGCATTCTGTGTATATCAGATACCACAACGTTTTGTCCACGTAGCAGTTTCTTTTCTAATTTTTTAATCTTAACCGTTTCTATCACCAGATACGCTACTTTTGCAAAGTAACGCAAAGCTACTTTGTTGGAATGAAGCGTACTATACCAAAACAAAATTTTCACGAATTTGTATTAATCTAAATTTTTAGGATAAAATTCAGTACATTTTTGTATCTAAAAGTAACAAGTCGTGACTATTAAAAAATTCCTTGTGTGTTATTAATAAATCTAAGACAGAAAATAAATACATATTCTCAAAAAACATATTATTTGTATATCAAAGTGTGTCATATAATTTAAGCAAAGACAGAATTTAAATATATATATAAAAATCCTTGTAATATTACATGTTATTCAAGCAATCAATATATTTTTTAATAAAAAAGTACACTATAACCAAAATAATTTTTATAAGTGTAAATCAAAATATTAAAAAAAAAAATGAGTTCATCAATTTTCAAGTGCAATATCTGTAATAAGGTATATAAATACCAAAAATCTTATTTAGAACATTGCAAAGGTCATGTTCAACCACAACAAGTGCAACAGTCGATACAAACCCCAACATCTGCGTGCAACCCCATAGCAACATATCAACAAATCGCACAGTCCATACAACCCTCAATATATGCATACAACTCAATGGTCCACAACAATTTGCAGTATCAGTATCCGGCGCAGTATCAGTACCCAGTGCAGTATCAGTACCCAGTGCAGTATCAGTATCCAGTGCAGGTACCAGCGTATCCTTTATATCCGTATCCAGTGTCAACCAACCAATTCACAGCACCTATGGAGATTCCATATCCCATTGAATATAGCGTACCTATACAGTTGCAGCAAAATAATATGCCTAATTATTGCCCGTAGATAATCCTTATCAAGACATGGATATAAGTCAAGTTATTCCACATGATCAGGCAAATACACCAAATAATGAAGTAGAAATGGATATCTCAAATTCTGCGGATGATCTACTGTCTCAAGCTCCAAATGAATGCAAATATAATATAATAAATAGAGCTTTTAAAAATAATATTACAACATTTGGAGTTCCAGTAAATAAAGATTGTATTCTATTTGAAGATGTTATTGTGGATAATAAACATATCATCAAAGAAAGACTTGAAAATAGTCTTGCCGTACACAACATTATTAAATTTAATATTACTCTTATTGGAGAGTATATTAAAATTATAAGCGATGATATGGAATTGTGTACTATTTCTCACCGGGCAAAGATGGATCTTCTGTGCATTGGAGATGATGTTGAGGAAATTATGGCAAAGCAATTTCAAGAAATCCACAACAAAATGTCTGAATTTCAAGAACGGGATTCAGGATGGACTTTAATTAGAATTGTTCGCCTCGAAATCGCTATAAATAAGTCATCTTTGGTGAGAGGATCGAACTGGATAAGTACGCCGGAGAACTTAAAAAGTAAAAAGGCATGTATAAATGTTGAAAATAATGACATTTATTGTTTTAAATGGGCAATAATATCTGCACTGGATACATCTGATATTAAAAGACCACAACGTTGCTGCTCATACAACATTGCAGACATCAGCGCTGATATCATATGTTTGCAAAACGGAATTGAGATTGACTTCAAAAATTTAAAGTTTCCGTTGGCGTTAAAGAGTATCAGGATATTTGAAGAAAGCAATCCAAATATTAGCGTCAATGTGTTCGGATACAATGATGAAAGCAATGAGATTGTTGGACCATTCTATAACACCAAGAATGAAAAAGCTAAACATATTAATTTGTTATTATTAGAAAATGCTGAAGGATATCAGCATTATATTCTTATAACAAATATATCAAAGTAAGTAATAAAACATATATTTATTTACGTAAATATATTAATATATGTATATTCTTATAACTTTTTTCTTTCCACAGACTTTTAAAATCTCAGACTACCAAGCACTGCAAAAAACTTGTCTTCTGTAACAGCTGCCTCCAATACACCCACAATGAGAGGACGTTAGAGCGACATAAAGAAGAATGTGGGCAAATTGTTGCGGAGCTGCCGTCTGAGGAAAATGCCGTGTTGCAGTTTAAAGACCACCAACGACAAATGGATGTACCATTTGTTGTGTATGCAGACTTTGAATGCATACTGGAGGAGGTTAATATTAGAGTAAGTGAAAAAGTAGGTATCGCAAAAAGCACATTCCTTGTGCTTTTAGTTATTATATTAAATGTAAGCATAATGATAGTTTAGATAAGTTTAAATTATATACGGGGAGGGATGCAGCAGAAAAGTTTGTAGAAAATTTGATTGAAGATTGTGAAGATATTTATAAAGAATATCTAGTAAATAAAAGGGAAATGGATGCTTTAACTCCTTTCGAAAATTTTAATTTTCGAAATGCGATAGATTGTCATATTTGTCATAAATATCTAGGCAATGATAGAGTGCGAGATCACTGCCACATAAGTGGTAAATTTAGAGGAGCAGCTCATAATAGATGCAATTTCAAATTCCAAAATTTATACCAATCTATTTCCACAATTATTCATCTTATGACGCGCATCTTTTTGTTAAAGAGCTGGGTAAAAAATCTGACAATATAAAAGTCCTTCCGCTCAACAAAGAATTATACATATCACTATGTAGATTTTCAAAAATGACCGACAACTACAACCTTGAACTTAGATTTTTAGACACAATTCGCTTTATGCCTGAAAGCTTAGAATCTTTAGCTAATAATCTTTCAGAAGAAGACTTTCACATCATTAAAAGACAATTTAAAACAAAAAAAGAGTTTGATCTAGTGAGAAGAAAAGGTGTCTTTCCCTATGATTTTCTTAATTCTTTTGAAAAATTGAATGTTGGTGAACTTCCAGCAAGGGAAAATTTCTTCAACCATCTCAATAATAAGGAGTGCTCGATTGAAGACTATGAGCATGCAAAAGAAGTTTGGAATGCTTTCGGCTGCAAAACCTTGCAAGATTACATGGAAGTATATTTAAAAACGGATGTTCTCTTACTTGCAGATATATTTGAAAGTTTTAGAAAGGTTTGCAAGAACATCTACCACTTAGATCCAGTATATAGGTAGGTGAAGCATTGTAAGAAAACTTACCTTAAAATTTTTAATATTAATATTCACACTTTTACTTATAAGAACCTTCTTCTATTAAGATTGTGACACGAATGAACTGATGAAAGCGCAACACAAACTTATATTCCTATATATTAGCACATTGCAAAACTTCGGGGAATACCCCTTGAAAAAGCGAATTTTTATAATAACAGCTTAGCTCATATACAAACCGCAGCATTGTTATATATATGACACCTTGCCAGAGACTAAAACATGCAAGAAAATAACTTTCTACAAACTTTCATGAAATAACAGCTTAGTAGATTTTAATAATTTTACGTCACATATATGTTACGCTGAGTGGCGAACGTGTTAACTTATATTCTGTTATTCATGTATATTCAACTTGATAGAATTTGTTTACTCTTCTTTTTTTAGTGGTAATGCAAAATATAATTTAATGCTCTCACCATATGTGTATGAACAGAAATTCTTGCTTATGTTTATTCATGTATGAATACAAATAAAATACAATTCAAGTACCCGCATACAAGACGAATAAAGGGAAATATTTTGGTTTTGTTAAACACGAATAGAACACATTACAAAAAAATATAACTATTCGTGTTCATGTATATGAGTGATAAATGAGTGAATATTTAGAACGCTGGATTATTTAGATCGCGAAATATTGTAGTGGCAACGACGCACTTGTTTTTACCTTTGTGCTTGTACAGACCAGACTAATTTTTAGTCCGCACAATTTTTATTCTTTTCAAAACACACGGGATGAATTCATCTGAGTGTGTTAATATATCTTTGTGTATTATTTTTCGTTCGCTGTACACATGCGTTTTGTAACAAAATTAGCGGATAAGTGATGAGAAATGGGCAAGAATCTTAGGAGAAATTTCTAGTTTCATTATAAATACATTTTCATGTAAATAAATAAATAATAACATTATTTATATTGTTAACTAATGTTTTTATAGTTTATATATAATTGTTTTTTTAAGATAAATAAGCAAACGAAAACAAAGTATGTATGTATGTAGCGGAATTTGCACAAACATGAAAAATGAATTTTTAAAGGTACATATGTACATACATATAAGATTATTTTCTCAAACATAATTAAAAAGACTATTCACAAGCCAATAGAAGTTTTTGCTTATTCATGCGACCATTAAATTTTATTTAAGTAATTTCACTAGAATATTGCTGAAATTTTCTGTAATCAAAAAGTTTTACTTTTATTAGTTACTAAAAATTACTGCTAAGACTTTTATGAGTCTCTTTTATTAGTTCTACTGTTTGTTGCCGCGATCAACCCCTTCTGTTTTCATATTGTTACAAAGATTAGAAATAGATTTAAATAAAACGACAATGTGGCTATATGTACTTGGCAGCACTTCCAATTAATCTATAGTTGTCAAAATGTTATAACCCTGGTCAACACTATATAGATAATATTCAAATTAACGAAATGGAATACTCCAGAATATACAAGATCATTCAAGGCTGTGCCAATAAGAGTAAACCACAACAACAACAAACCTAGCAACATAAATGCTAAGAGATGTTATTCTTAATGATCTTGTATGCAAGTATTCGCTGTTAATAAAGCTAAACAGATTCACAAGTATACACAGCCATATACACGTAGAAGAAACAAAACCACACACTCATCCATACAACCACTCATAGTTACCATAGGCAAAACACACAGAACTCTCATACATTCAACCACACATAGTTACCATAAGCAAACCAAAAAATCAGCATTGTCATGTATACAAACACACACATGTCAAGTAAAATACAACCAACATACCCAGAACTTTCGCGAGGTTACCAGACGACGTCATTTTTGCTATATCAAGGCGCTGCCAGAGCTCAGCGGGAGTCAGTGTGATTTTAAATATAGACGTGTTAACATCGCTGAGGGTTGAGTAGTACAAATACTCGTGTTAAGTAATAAATAAAGTGTTGCCGCATTAAATTTCTTAAATTAATTTGTCCGTGTTTTAATTTGATGCAATAAAACGAATCCTTGAAGGATAAGTAATAAAACCGTTTTTACGAAAAGGTCTAAAAACGTAACAATATTCATGTTTCCACAAAGATGAACATCTGCAGACTAAAAACGCTCTGTAAAATAGAAAACACAGAACCTGTATTTTCTTTGTTTTCATAAGTGCGTATGTATTAGTTTTGTTCTGCTAATGCGGGGTTGAAGCTGGATGAAATATTGTGCCAAGCAACAACCACTCCCCTCAGCGAAAATTCCAACAAACTGCCATGTAATGACAGCATAATTCTTCTCGTGTCTTCTAGGCCTTTGAAAATATACGCAGCTTTTGTTTGTGAAAATATACGTTTGTATGAAAAAACAAAAAATGTCAGCATCTAAGGAAACAATCGTGCAAAAAACTTCAAATGAAGAACTATGTTTGGTGCTACCATATTAACAAATAAGAAAATATGGTAATATAAATAATTTCCTGAAGAAGCTAACCGAAGGCTAGCGAAATATCGAAATATATACTAATATAAAATAACCTCAAAACTTAAACAAATCTATTAATTACTAAAAGAAAAAAGGTTAAAAAAATAGATACAACGGTAATATAAATATAAATCCTGGTAAAAGTTATCTCAAAGTCGAACTTGTCTTTAATTTGTCACACATATTTAGATTAAAGGATAGTTTTAAATGTTGAAAATGCATTTATCCAACCGATAAAATCTCACTTTAAGATAACATCAAGTTGTAATAATGGCCCTTAATTATATAGATTTACAATAGCATTTAAATATTTTATAGTCAAATCAAAATAATCACCAACGATTAAATAAATTACCTACTTTTTATGTGATAATAGGTATGCATATATATTATAGTCAAACTCAAACACTAAATTCATGTATTTTAATGTAAATAAATAAATAAATTTTTAAAAGTTACGGTAACTATATATAGAATAATTGAAATTAATATGCTGCGTTTAAAATAAATACTATTTCTAATAATTAGACGAAGAAAAAAGAAAAGGAAGGTGCAATTGCTCAAAGAAAAGAGTAAAATTGTTCTTAAAGCAGACGTAGATGACAATCTGTAATCAATTGTTACAAAACAAAACTTTTCCGCGCACCACACCAAGTTAGCTCGTTATCCTCGACCTATGCCTTTACATGGGAAGAACGACCCAATCATTTTTTGTTTGACGTCTCTTTATATTCTTCTCCGTAGAATACTTTACAAATAAATTAACAAAGTATCGAGACACAGATCCCAACTGGGTGCTTCAGCCCGGATGTCGGAGATGTTATTAACCAAGAATGATATCATTCTTGTTATTAACCTTATTCTCTTTTCCATTACTGTGAATTACTGTACACGATCCTCAAAAGGACCGTAAACCTATACAGTTATACGAGTTGTTGGAATTAACAGTAGTAGGGAACTGTATGTGCTGTGACCATTAAAAATATTAAATTTCAGCAATTAAATTTGAAATTTTTCAATTTTAATTGCCAAAATTCTCAAATTTCACAAAATTCTCAAATTTCATTTTGTGTGTGTTCGTGTGTGTATTTTTTCCCACGGTTTAATAGGGGCGTTCACATTGTTGTTTTTTTTTTTTTCAATAAAATGTTGGGGTAGGCGTGGGAATTTGTGTCTGTCCATATGTGACCTTGAGAGTAAATGTCCGTCGGTATGTGAGCGTGGGAATTTGTGTCTGTCCATATGTGACCTTGAGAATACATGTCCGTCGGTATGTGAGCGTGGGAATTTGTGTCTGTCCATATGTGACCTTGAGAATACATGTCCGTCGGTATGTGAGCGTGGGAATTTCTGTCTGTCCATTTACACTGTGTACGCCTGGTGAATAAAAAAATTTAGAAGCATTTTTAGGAATTACACTATTTAAAAAGTGTAGTAGTTATATATGGATACCCTTAATGTTTGTGGTTCGTTCCTTCTTGCTGGAGTGAGATTTTTTCTTTTATTTTTTTGCTTATTAAAATTTGGTGTGTTTACTTAAGATTTGTCGTCCAGCAATTCAGTGTTTTTTTTACTTTTTTGCTTGCAATGCTTGAGTCTGGAGGAATAATTTGATTATTCTGATCTTGAAAACGTTGTGAAAAAAAAAATTACTATTGCATAAATATTGAAACTGATGTTTTGTTTATTTTATACATGACGATCAGCGATGGATTTTATTTGGGGATCTGGATGGTGGTGCGATTTCTGTATTTTGTATCATATGAATATTTATGCTATGTTTAAGTGTGTGTGTTTTTTGTGTTCTGAGTGGCGGTTGGAATGTCTGGCTGTCAGACAGTCTGTGTGTGTGACGATTGGTGAGTCTGTATGACAGTCCGCTTTCTTGCTTTCCTGGTCAGTATAAAATGTGATAAGGTGTACATATTCATGCGTACATAAATATCTACAAATTTATTTCATTTACGCATATACATACAAACAAATAATAAGCCTTTATTCTTTGTGCCCAAATATTCCCTTGACCATTTGAATGAATGAATGAACCATTGTTTAAACATATACATTGTTTTAATTTTTATTAATATGTAATATTTATACATACATTTACATATATTTTTTAATATAAAGCTGCCTCCACTGCGTCAGCTGCCTCTATCAACAATTGATCGTTGGTATCTTCGTATAATGCAAGAAACATTGGGACATCAATTTTTGGGAGCATTTGGACTTCCAATATTTCTATGTGCGGTTTGTTGGTTACCTCACTTCTATTGGATTCACTACCAGCTTCGGCAGGCTGAGTATTGATGCTCAAAAATAGGTCATCGTCACCTGTCAGCATCTCTTCACATTCTTCATCTATTTTTTGGAGTGGGTTAGATGAAGATGGTTGCGAAGACAGCTCTAGGAGAAGCTCCTCATCTCCTTCAAGATGTTTCTCGAACTCTTCCTGTCTGGCTTTTCTTAAATACTCCTTCAAATGGTGACGCTGAAGTCTCCGATATAATGGTGTGTACCAGAAGGGCTTCATTGTAGAAATAAAAGCTCAACTTCAAAATTTGATAATTTTGCTTTGAAAACTTGTGAAGCTGCAAAAATTTTGTAGTTTATCAGATACCACAATGTTTTGTCCACGTAGCAGTTTCTTTTGCTACAAAATTTTGTGACGTATCTGCATGCATAAGCATGCCTCCGTATCCTGTGTATATCACATATCATAATGTTTGTTTACATAAATTTTGTCCACGTAGCAGTTTCATTCCCGTAAACATTTTGTATCGTAGAGGCATGCATAAGCATGTCCGTGTACTCTGTATATATCAAATTGCGTTCAAAACTTTGTAACGTATCTGCATGAACAAGCATGTCTCTGTACTCTGTAGATATCACTTATCAAAATTTATGTTTACATAAATATTGTCTACGTAGCAGTTTTATTCCCTTAAACATTTTGTATTGTAGAGGCATGCATAAGCATGCCTCGGCATTCTGTGTATATCAGATACCACAACGTTTTGTCCACGTAGCAGTTTCTTTTCTAATTTTTTAATCTTAACCGTTTCTATCACCAGATACGCTACTTTTGCAAAGTAACGCAAAGCTACTTTGTTGGAATGAAGCGTACTATACCAAAACAAAATTTTCACGAATTTGTATTAATCTAAATTTTTAGGATAAAATTCAGTACATTTTTGTATCTAAAAGTAACAAGTCGTGACTATTAAAAAATTCCTTGTGTGTTATTAATAAATCTAAGACAGAAAATAAATACATATTCTCAAAAAACATATTATTTGTATATCAAAAAATAAGAGTGTGTCATATAATTTAAGCAAAGACAGAATTTAAATATATATATAAAAATCCTTGTAATATTACATGTTATTCAAGCAATCAATATATTTTTTAATAAAAAAGTACACTATAACCAAAATAATTTTTATAAGTGTAAATCAAAATATTTAAAAAAAAAAATGAGTTCATCAATTTTCAAGTGCAATATCTGTAATAAGGTATATAAATACCAAAAATCTTATTTAGAACATTGCAAAGGTCATGTTCAACCACAACAAGTGCAACAGTCGATACAAAGCCCAACATCTGCGTGCAACCCCATAGCAACATATCAACAAATCGCACAGTCCATACAACCCTCAATATATGCATACAACTCAATGGTCCACAACAATTTGCAGTATCAGTATCCGGCGCAGTATCAGTACCCAGTGCAGTATCAGTACCCAGTGCAGTATCAGTATCCAGTGCAGGTACCAGCGTATCCTTTATATCCGTATCCAGTGTCAACCAACCAATTCACAGCACCTATGGAGATTCCATATCCCATTGAATATAGCGTACCTATACAGTTGCAGCAAAATAATATGCCTAATTATTACCCAAGCTATTTGCCCGTAGATAATCCTTATCAAGACATGGATATAAGTCAAGTTATTCCACATGATCAGGCAAATACACAAAATAATGAAGTAGAAATGGATATCTCAAATTCTGCGGATGATCTACTGTCTCAAGCTCCAAATGAATGCAAATATTATATAATAAATAGTGCTTTTAAAAATAATATTACAATATTTGGAGTTCCAGTAAATAAAGATTGTATTCTATTTGAAGATGTTATTGTGGATAATAAACATATCATCAAAGAAAGACTTGAAAATAGTCTTGCCGTACACAACATTATTAAATTTAATATTACTCTTATTGGAGAGTATATTAAAATTATAAGCGATGATATGGAATTGTGTACTATTTCTCACCGGGCAAAAATGGATCTTCTGTGCATTGGAGATGATGTTGAGGAAATTATGGCAAAGCAATTTCAAGAAATCCACAACAAAATGTCTGAATTTCAAGAACGGGATTCAGGATGGACTTTAATTAGAATTGTTCGCCTCGAAATCGCTATAAATAAGTCATCTTTGGTGAGAGGATCGAACTGGATAAGTACGCCGGAGAACTTAAAAAGTAAAAAGGCATGTATAAATGTTGAAAATAATGATATTTATTGTTTTAAATGGGCAATAATATCTGCACTGGATACATCTGATATTAAAAGACCACAACGTTGCTGCTCATACAACATTGCAGACATCAGCGCTGATATCATATGTTTGCAAAACGGAATTGAGATTGACTTCAAAAATTTAAAGTTTCCGTTGGCGTTAAAGAGTATCAGGATATTTGAAGAAAGCAATCCAAATATTAGCGTCAATGTGTTCGGATACAATGATGAAAGCAATGAGATTGTTGGACCATTCTATAACACCAAGAATGAAAAAGCTAAACATATTAATTTGTTATTATTAGAAAATGCTGAAGGATATCAGCATTATATTCTTATAACAAATATATCAAAGTAAGTAATAAAACATACATTTATTTACGTAAATATATTAATATATGTATATTCTTATAACTTTTTTCTTTCCACAGACTTTTAAAATCTCAGACTACCAAGCACTGCAAAAAACTTGTCTTCTGTAACAGCTGCCTCCAATACACCCACAATGAGAGGACGTTAGAGCGACATAAAGAAGAATGTGGGCAAATTGTTGCGGAGCTGCCGTCTGAGGAAAATGCCGTGTTGCAGTTTAAAGACCACCAACGACAAATGGATGTACCATTTGTTGTGTATGCAGACTTTGAATGCATACTGGAGGAGGTTAATATTAGAGTAAGTGACAAAAGTAGGTATCGCAAAAAGCACATTCCTTGTGCTTTTAGTTATTATATTAAATGTAAGCATAATGATAGTTTAGATAAGTTTAAATTATATACGGGGAGGGATGCAGCAGAAAAGTTTGTAGAAAATTTGATTGAAGATTGTGAAGATATTTATAATGAATATCTAGTAAATAAAAGGGAAATGGATGCTTTAACTCCTTTCGAAAATTTTAATTTTCGAAATGCGATAGATTGTCATATTTGTCATAAATATCTAGGCAATGATAGAATGCGAGATCACTGCCACATAAGTGGTAAATTTAGAGGAGCAGCTCATAATAGATGCAATTTCAAATTCCAAAATTTATACCAATCTATTTCCACAATTATTCATCTTATGACGCGCATCTTTTTGTTAAAGAGTTGGGTAAAAAATCTGACAATATAAAAGTCCTTCCGCTCAACAAAGAATTATACATATCACTATCTAGATTTTCAAAAATGACCGACAACTACAACCTTGAACTTAGATTTTTAGACACAATTCGCTTTATGCCTGAAAGCTTAGAATCTTTAGCTAATAATCTTTCAGAACAAGACTTTCACATCATTAAAAGACAATTTAAAACAAAAAAAGAGTTTGATCTAGTGAGAAGAAAAGGTGTCTTTCCCTATGATTTTCTTAATTCTTTTGAAAAATTGATTGTTGGTGAACTTCCAGCAAGGGAAAATTTCTTCAACCATCTCAATAATAAGGAGTGCTCGATTGAAGACTATGAGCATGCAAAAGAAGTTTGGAATGCTTTCGGCTGCAAAACCTTGCAAGATTACATGGAAGTATATTTAAAAACGGATGTTCTCTTACTTGCAGATATATTTGAAAGTTTTAGAAAGGTTTGCAAGAACATCTACCACTTAGATCCAGTATATAGGTAGGTGAAGCATTGTAAAAAAACTTACCTTAAAATTTTTAATATTAATATTCACACTTTTACTTATAAGAACCTTCTTCTATTAAAATTGTGACACGAATGAACTGATGAAAGCGCAACACAAACTTATATTCCTATATATTAGCACATTGCAAAACTTCGGGGAATACCCCTTGAAAAAGCGAAATTTTATAATAACAGCTTAGCTCATATACAAACCGCAGCATTGTTATATATATGACACCTTGCCAGAGACTAAAACATGCAAGAAAATAACTTTCTACAAACTTTCATGAAATAACAGCTTAGTAGATTTTAATAATTTTACGTCACATATATGTTACGCTGAGTGGCGAACGTGTTAACTTATATTCTGTTATTCATGTATATTCAACTTGATAGAATTTGTTTACTCTTCTTTTTTTAGTGGTAATGCAAAATATAATTTAATGCTCTCACCATATGTGTATGAACAGAAATTCTTGCTTATGTTTATTCATGTATGAATACAAATAAAATACAATTCAAGTACCCGCATACAAGACGAATAAAGGGAAATATTTTGGTTTTGTTAAACACGAATAGAACACATTACAAAAAAATATAACTATTCGTGTTCATGTATATGAGTGATAAATGAGTGAATATTTAGAACGCTGGATTATTTAGATCGCGAAATATTGTAGTGGCAACGACGCACTTGTTTTTACCTTTGTGCTTGTACAGACCAGACTAATTTTTAGTCCGCACAATTTTTATTCTTTTCAAAACACACGGGATGAATTCATCTGAGTGTGTTAATATATCTTTGTGTATTATTTTTCGTTCGCTGTACACATGCGTTTTGTAACAAAATTAGCGGATAAGTGATGAGAAATGGGCAAGAATCTTAGGAGAAATTTCTAGTTTCATTATAAATACATTTTCATGTAAATAAATAAATAATAACATTATTTATATTGTTAACTAATGTTTTTATAGTTTATATATAATTGTTTTTTTAAGATAAATAAGCAAACGAAAACAAAGAATGTATGTATGTAGCGGAATTTGCACAAACATGAAAAGTGAATTTTTAAAGGTACATATGTACATACATATAAGATTATTTTCTCAAACATAATTAAAAAGACTATTCACAAACCAATAGAAGTTTTTGCTTATTCATGCGACCATTAAATTTTATTTAAGTAATTTCACTAGAATATTGCTGAAATTTTCTGTAATCAAAAAGTTTTACTTTTATTAGTTACTAAAAATTACTGCTAAGACTTTTATGAGTCTCTTTTATTAGTTCTACTGTTTGTTGCCGCGATCAACCCCTTCTGTTTTCATATTGTTACAAAGATTAGAAATAGATTTAAATAAAACGACAATGTGGCTATATGTACTTGGCAGCACTTCCAATTAATCGATAGTTGTCAAAATGTTACAACCCTGGTCAAGACTATATAGATAATATTCAAATTAACGAAATGGAATACTTCAGAATATACAAGATCATTCAAGGCTGTGCCAATAAGAGTAAACCACAACAACAACAAACCTAGCAACATAAATGCTAAGAGATGTTATTCTTAATGATCTTGTATGCAAGTATTCGCTGCTAATAAAGCTAAACAGATTCACAAGTATACACAGCCATATACACGTAGAAGAAACAAAACCACACACTCATCCATACAACCACTCATTGTTACCATAGGCAAAACACACAGAACACTCATACATTCAACCACACATAGTTACCATAAGCAAACCAAAAAAATCAGCATTGTCATGTATACAAACACACACATGTCAAGTAAAATACAACCAACATACCCAGAACTTTCGCGAGGTTACCAGGCGACGTCATTTTTGCTATATAAAGGCGCTGCCAGAGCTCAGCGGGAGTCAGTGTGATTTTAAATATAGACGTGTTAACATCGCTGAGGGTTGAGTAGTACAAATACTCGTGTTAAGTAATAAATAAAGTGTTGCCGCATTAAATTTCTTAAATTAATTTGTCCGTGTTTTAATTTGATGCAATAAAACGAGTCCTTGAAGGATAAGTAATAAAACCGTTTCTACGAAAAGATCTAAAAACGTAACAATATTCATGTTTCCACAAAGATGAACAGCTGCAGACTAAAAACGCTCTGTAAAATAGAAAACACAGAACCTGTATTTTCTTTGTTTTTATAAGTGCGTATGTATTAGTTTTGTTCTGCTAATGCGGGGTTGAAGCTGGATGAAATATTGTGCCAAGCAACAACCACTCCCCTCAGCGAAAATTCCAACAAACTGCCATGTAATGACAGCATAATTCTTCTCGTGTCTTCTAGGCCTTTGAAAATATACGCAGCTTTTGTTTGTGAAAATATACGTTTGTATGAAAAAACAAAAAATGTCAGCATCTAAGGAAACAATCGTGCAAAAAACTTCAAGTGAAGAACTATGTTTGGTGCTACCATATTAACAAATAAGAAAATATGGTAATATAAATAATTGCCTGAAGAAGCTAACCGAAGGCTAGCGAAATATCGAAATATATACTAATATAAAATAACCTCAAAACTTAAACAAATCTATTAATTACTAAAAGAAAAAAGGTTAAAAAATTATATACAACGGTAATATAAATATAAATCCTGGTAAAACTTATCTCAAAGTCGAACTTGTCTTTAATTTGTCACACATATTTAGATTAAAGGATAGTTGTAAATGTTGAAAATGCATTTATCCAACCGATAAAATCTCACTTTAAGATAACATCAAGTTGTAATAATGGCCCTTAATTATATAGATTTACAATAGTATTTAAATATTTTATAGTCAAATCAAAATAATCACCAACGATTAAATAAATTACCTACTTTTTATGTGATAATAGGTATGCATATATATTATAGTCAAACTCAAACACTAAATTCATGTATTTTAATGTAAATAAATAAATAAATTTTTAAAAGTTACGGTAACTATATATAGAATAATTGAAATTAATATGCTGCGTTTAAAATAAATACTATTTCTAATAATTAGACGAAGAAAAAAGAAAAGGAAGTTGCAATTGCTCAAAGAAAAGAGTAAAATTGTTCTTAAAGCAGACGTAGACGACAATCTGGCGCATCATATTTACAAAACAAAACTTTTCCGCGCACCACACCAAGTTAGCTCGTTATCCTCGACCTATGCCTTTACATGGGAAGAACGACCCAATCATTTTTTGTTTGACGTCTCTTTATATTCTTCTACGTAGAATACTTTACAAATAAATTAACAAAGTATCGATACACAGATCCCAACTGGGTGCTTCAGCCCGGATGTCGGAGATGTTATTAACCAAGAATGATATCATTCTTGTTATTAACCTTATTCTCTTTTCCATTACTGTGAATTACTGTACACGATCCTCAAAAGGACCGTAAACCTATACAGTTATACGAGTTGTTGGAGTTAACAGTAGTAGGGAACTGTATGTGCTGGGACCATTAAAAATATTAAATTTCAGCAATTAAATTTGAAATTTTTCAATTTTAATTGCCAAAATTCTCAAATTTCACAAAATTCTCAAATTTCATTTTGTGTGTGTTCGTGTGTGTATTTTTTCCCACGGTTTAATAGGGGCGTTTACATTGTTGTTTTTTTTTCAATAAAATGTTGGGGTAGGCGTGGGAATTTGTGTCTGTCCATATGTGACCTTGAGAATACATGTCCGTCGGTATGTGAGCGTGGGAATTTGTGTCTGTCCATATGTGACCTTGAGAATACATGTCCGTCGGTATGTGAGCGTGGGAATTTGTGTCTGTCCATATGTGACCTTGAGAATACATGTCCGTCGGTATGTGAGCGTGGGAATTTCTGTCTGTCCATTTACACTGTGTACGCCTGGTGAATAAAAAAATTTAGAAGCATTTTTAGGAATTACACTATTTAAAAAGTGTAGTAGTTATATATGGATACCCTTAATGTTTGTGGTTCGTTCCTTCTTGCTGGAGTGAGATTTTTTCTTTTATTTTTTTGCTTATTAAAATTTGGTGTGTTTACTTAAGATTTGTCGTCCAGCAATTCAGTGTTTTTTTTTTTACTTTTTTGCTTGCAATGCTTGAGTCTGGAGGAATAATTTGATTATTCTGATCTTGAAAACGTTGTGAAAAAAAAATTACTATTGCATAAATATTGAAACTGATGTTTTGTTTATTTTATACATGACGATCATCGATAGATTTTATTTGGGGATCTGGATGGTGGTGCGATTTCTGTATTTTGTATCATATGAATATTTATGCTATGTTTAAGTGCGTGTGTTTTTTGTGTTCTGAGTGGCGGTTGGAATGTCTGGCTGTCAGACAGTCTGTGTGTGTGACGATTGGTGAGTCTGTATGACAGTCCGCTTTCTTGCTTTCCTGGTCAGTATAAAATGTGATAAGGTGTACATATTCATGCGTACATAAATATCTACAAATTTATTTCATTTACGCATATACATACAAACAAATAATAAGCCTTTATTCTTTGTGCCCAAATATTCCCTTGACCATTTGAATGAATGAATGAACCATTGTTTAAACATATACATTGTTTTAATTTTTATTAATATGTAATATTTATACATACATTTACATATATTTTTTAATATAAAGCTGCCTCCACTGCGTCAGCTGCCTCTATCAACAATTGATCGTTGGTATCTTCGTATAATGCAAGAAACATTGGGACATCAATTTTTGGGAGCATTTGACTTCCAATATTTCTATGTGCGGTTTGTTGGTAGTGAATCTATTGGATTCACTACCAGCTTCGGCAGGCTGAGTATTGATGCTCAAAAATAGGTCATCGTCACCTGTCAGCATCTCTTCATATTCTTCATCTATTTTTTGGAGTGGGTTAGATGAAGATGGTTGCGAAGACAGCTCTAGGAGAAGCTCCTCATCTCCTTCAAGATGTTTCTCGAACTCTTCCTGTCTGGCTTTTCTTAAATACTCCTTCAAATGGTGACGCTGAAGTCTCCGATATAATAGTGTGTACCAGAAGGGCTTCATTGTAGAAATAAAAGCTCAACTTCAAAATTTGATAATTTTGCTTTGAAAACTTGTGAAGCTGCAAAAATTTTGTAGTTTATCAGATACCACAATGTTTTGTCCACGTAGCAGTTTCTTTTGCTACAAAATTTTGTGACGTATCTGCATGCATGAGCATGCCTCCGTATCCTGTGTATATCACATATCATAATGTTTGTTTACATAAATTTTGTCCACGTAGCAGTTTCATTCCCGTAAACATTTTGTATCGTAGAGGCATGCATAAGCATGTCCGTGTACTCTGTATATATCAAATTCCGTTCAAAACTTTGTAACGTATCTGCATGCACAAGCATGTCCAAATATTTAGCGTCAATGTGTAGATATCACTTATCAAAATTTATGTTTACATAAATATTGTCTACGTAGCAGTTTCATTCCCTTAAACATTTTGTATTGTAGAGGCATGCATAAGCATGCCTCGGCATTCTGTGTATATCAGATACCACAACGTTTTGTCCACGTAGCAGTTTCTTTTCTAATTTTTTAATCTTAACCGTTTCTATCAGCAGATACGCTACTTTTGCAAAGTAACGCAAAGGTACTTTGTTGGAATGAAGCGTACTATACCAAAACAAAATTTTCACGAATTTGTATTAATCTAAATTTTTAGGATAAAATTCAGTACATTTTTGTATCTAAAAGTAACAAGTCGTGACTATTAAAAAATTCCTTGTGTGTTATTAATAAATCTAAGACAGAAAATAAATACATATTCTCAAAAAACATATTATTTGTATATCAAAAAATAAGAGTGTGTCATATAATTTAAGCAAAGACAGAATTTAAATATATATATAAAAATCCTTGTAATATTACATGTTATTCAAGCAATCAATATATTTTTTAATAAAAAAGTACACTATAACCAAAATAATTTTTATAAGTGTAAATCAAAATATTTAAAAAAAAAAATGAGTTCATCAATTTTCAAGTGCAATATCTGTAATAAGGTATATAAATACCAAAAATCTTATTTAGAACATTGCAAAGGTCATGTTCAACCACAACAAGTGCAACAGTCGATACAAACCCCAACATCTGCGTGCAACCCCATAGCAACATATCAACAAATCGCACAGTCCATACAACCCTCAATATATGCATACAACTCAATGGTCCACAACAATTTGCAGTATCAGTATCCGGCGCAGTATCAGTACCCAGTGCAGTATCAGTACCCAGTGCAGTATCAGTATCCAGTGCAGGTACCAGCGTATCCTTTATATCCGTATCCAGTGTCAACCAACCAATTCACAGCACCTATGGAGATTCCATATCCCATTGAATATAGCGTACCTATACAGTTGCAGCAAAATAATATGCCTAATTATTACCCAAGCTATTTGCCCGTAGATAATCCTTATCAAGACATGGATATAAGTCAAGTTATTCCACATGATCAGGCAAATACACAAAATAATGAAGTAGAAATGGATATCTCAAATTCTGCGGATGATCTACTGTCTCAAGCTCCAAATGAATGCAAATATTATATAATAAATAGTGCTTTTAAAAATAATATTACAACATTTGGAGTTCCAGTAAATAAAGATTGTATTCTATTTGAAGATGTTATTGTGGATAATAAACATATCATCAAAGAAAGACTTGAAAATAGTCTTGCCGTACACAACATTATTAAATTTAATATTACTCTTATTGGAGAGTATATTAAAATTATAAGCGATGATATGGAATTGTGTACTATTTCTCACCGGGCAAAAATGGATCTTCTGTGCATTGGAGATGATGTTGAGGAAATTATGGCAAAGCAATTTCAAGAAATCCACAACAAAATGTCTGAATTTCAAGAACGGGATTCGGGATGGACTTTAATTAGAATTGTTCGCCTCGAAATCGCTATAAATAAGTCATCTTTGGTGAGAGGATCGAACTGGATAAGTACGCCGGAGAACTTAAAAAGTAAAAAGGCATGTATAAATGTTGAAAATAATGATATTTATTGTTTTAAATGGGCAATAATATCTGCACTGGATACATCTGATATTAAAAGACCACAACGTTGCTGCTCATACAACATTGCAGACATCAGCGCTGATATCATATGTTTGCAAAACGGAATTGAGATTGACTTCAAAAATTTAAAGTTTCCGTTGGCGTTAAAGAGTATCAGGATATTTGAAGAAAGCAATCCAAATATTAGCGTCAATGTGTTCGGATACAATGATGAAAGCAATGAGATTGTTGGACCATTCTATAACACCAAGAATGAAAAAGCTAAACATATTAATTTGTTATTATTAGAAAATGCTGAAGGATATCAGCATTATATTCTTATAACAAATATATCAAAGTAAGTAATAAAACATACATTTATTTACGTAAATATATTAATATATGTATATTCTTATAACTTTTTTCTTTCCACAGACTTTTAAAATCTCAGACTACCAAGCACTGCAAAAAACTTGTCTTCTGTAACAGCTGCCTCCAATACACCCACAATGAGAGGACGTTAGAGCGGCATAAAGAGCTGCCGTCTGAGGAAAATGCCGTGTTGCAGTTTAAAGACCACCAACGACAAATGGATGTACCATTTGTTGTGTATGCAGACTTTGAATGCATACTGGAGGAGGTTAATATTAGAGTAAGTGACAAAAGTAGGTATCGCAAAAAGCACATTCCTTGTGCTTTTAGTTATTATATTAAATGTAAGCATAATGATAGTTTAGATAAGTTTAAATTATATACGGGGAGGGATGCAGCAGAAAAGTTTGTAGAAAATTTGATTGAAGATTGTGAAGATATTTATAATGAATATCTAGTAAATAAAAGGGAAATGGATGCTTTAACTCCTTTCGAAAATTTTAATTTTCGAAATGCGATAGATTGTCATATTTGTCATAAATATCTAGGCAATGATAGAATGCGAGATCACTGCCACATAAGTGGTAAATTTAGAGGAGCAGCTCATAATAGATGCAATTTCAAATTCCAAAATTTATACCAATCTATTTCCACAATTATTCATCTTATGACGCGCATCTTTTTGTTAAAGAGTTGGGTAAAAAATCTGACAATATAAAAGTCCTTCCGCTCAACAAAGAATTATACATATCACTATCTAGATTTTCAAAAATGACCGACAACTACAACCTTGAACTTAGATTTTTAGACACAATTCGCTTTATGCCTGAAAGCTTAGAATCTTTAGCTAATAATCTTTCAGAACAAGACTTTCACATCATTAAAAGACAATTTAAAACAAAAAAAGAGTTTGATCTAGTGAGAAGAAAAGGTGTCTTTCCCTATGATTTTCTTAATTCTTTTGAAAAATTGATTGTTGGTGAACTTCCAGCAAGGGAAAATTTCTTCAACCATCTCAATAATAAGGAGTGCTCGATTGAAGACTATGAGCATGCAAAAGAAGTTTGGAATGCTTTCGGCTGCAAAACCTTGCAAGATTACATGGAAGTATATTTAAAAACGGATGTTCTCTTACTTGCAGATATATTTGAAAGTTTTAGAAAGGTTTGCAAGAACATCTACCACTTAGATCCAGTATATAGGTAGGTGAAGCATTGTAAAAAAACTTACCTTAAAATTTTTAATATTAATATTCACACTTTTACTTATAAGAACCTTCTTCTATTAAAATTGTGACACGAATGAACTGATGAAAGCGCAACACAAACTTATATTCCTATATATTAGCACATTGCAAAACTTCGGGGAATACCCTTTGAAAAAGCGAAATTTTATAATAACAGCTTAGCTCATATACAAACCGCAGCATTGTTATATATATGACACCTTGCCAGAGACTAAAACATGCAAGAAAATAACTTTCTACAAACTTTCATGAAATAACAGCTTAGTAGATTTTAATAATTTTACGTCACATATATGTTACGCTGAGTGGCGAACGTGTTAACTTATATTCTGTTATTCATGTATATTCAACTTGATAGAATTTGTTTACTCTTCTTTTTTTAGTGGTAATGCAAAATATAATTTAATGCTCTCACCATATGTGTATGAACAGAAATTCTTTATTTATGTTATTTATTTAATTTTTAAAGTTTAATTGTGTTTATTCATGTATGAATACAAATAAAATACAATTCAAGTACCCGCATACAAGACGAATAAAGGGAAATATTTTGGTTTTGTTAAACACGAATAGAACACATTACAAAAAAATATAACTATTCGTGTTCATGTATATGAGTGATAAATGAGTGAATATTTAGAACGCTGGATTATTTAGATCGCGAAATATTGTAGTGGCAACGACGCACTTGTTTTTACCTTTGTGCTTGTACAGACCAGACTAATTTTTAGTCCGCACAATTTTTATTCTTTTCAAAACACACGGGATGAATTCATCTGAGTGTGTTAATATATCTTTGTGTATTATTTTTCGTTCGCTGTACACATGCGTTTTGTAACAAAATTAGCGGATAAGTGATGAGAAATGGGCAAGAATCTTAGGAGAAATTTCTAGTTTCATTATAAATACATTTTCATGTAAATAAATAAATAATAACATTATTTATATTGTTAACTAATGTTTTTATAGTTTATATATAATTGTTTTTTTAAGATAAATAAGCAAACGAAAACAAAGAATGTATGTATGTAGCGGAATTTGCACAAACATGAAAAGTGAATTTTTAAAGGTACATGTGTACATACATATAAGATTATTTTCTCAAACATAATTAAAAAGACTATTCACAAACCAATAGAAGTTTTTGCTTATTCATGCGACCATTAAATTTTATTTAAGTAATTTCACTAGAATATTGCTGAAATTTTCTGTAATCAAAAAGTTTTACTTTTATTAGTTACTAAAAATTACTGCTAAGACTTTTATGAGTCTCTTTTATTAGTTCTACTGTTTGTTGCCGCGATCAACCCCTTCTGTTTTCATATTGTTACAAAGATTAGAAATAGATTTAAATAAAACGACAATGTGGCTATATGTACTTGGCAGCACTTCCAATTAATCTATAGTTGTCAAAATGTTACAACCCTGGTCAAGACTATAAAGATAATATTCAAATTAACGAAATGGAATACTTCAGAATATACAAGATCATTCAAGGCTGTGCCAATAAGAGTAAACCACAACAACAACAAACCTAGCAACATAAATGCTAAGAGATGTTATTCTTAATGATCTTGTATGCAAGTATTCGCTGCTAATAAAGCTAAACAGATTCACAAGTATACACAGCCATATACACGTAGAAGAAACAAAACCACACACTCATCCATACAACCACTCATTGTTACCATAGGCAAAACACACAGAACACTCATACATTCAACCACACATAGTTACCATAAGCAAACCAAAAAAATCAGCATTGTCATGTATACAAACACACACATGTCAAGTAAAATACAACCAACATACCCAGAACTTCCGAGGTTACCAGGCGACGTCATTTTTGCTATATAAAGGCGCTGCCAGAGCTCAGCGGGAGTCAGTGTGATTTTAAATATAGACGTGTTAACATCGCTGAGGGTTGAGTAGTACAAATACTCGTGTTAAGTAATAAATAAAGTGTTGCCGCATTAAATTTCTTAAATTAATTTGTCCGTGTTTTAATTTGATGCAATAAAACGAATCCTTGAAGGATAAGTAATAAAACCGTTTTTACGAAAAGATCTAAGAACGTAACAATATTCATGTTTCCACAAAGATGAACAGCTGCAGACTAAAAACGCTCTGTAAAATAGAAAACACAGAACCTGTATTTTCTTTGTTTTTATAAGTGCGTATGTATTAGTTTTGTTCTGCTAATGCGGGGTTGAAGCTGGATGAAATATTGTGCCAAGCAACAACCACTCCCCTCAGCGAAAATTCCAACAAACTGCCATGTAATGACAGCATAATTCTTCTCGTGTCTTCTAGGCCTTTGAAAATATACGCAGCTTTTGTTTGTGAAAATATACGTTTGTATGAAAAAACAAAAAATGTCAGCATCTAAGGAAACAATCGTGCAAAAAACTTCAAGTGAAGAACTATGTTTGGTGCTACCATATTAACAAATAAGAAAATATGGTAATATAAATAATTGCCTGAAGAAGCTAACCGAAGGCTAGCGAAATATCGAAATATATACTAATATAAAATAACCTCAAAACTTAAACAAATCTATTAATTACTAAAAGAAAAAAGGTTAAAAAATTAGATACAACGGTAATATAAATATAAATCCTGGTAAAACTTATCTTAAAGTCGAACTTGTCTTTAATTTGTCACACATATTTAGATTAAAGGATAGTTGTAAATGTTGAAAATGCATTTATCCAACCGATAAAATCTCACTTTAAGATAACATCAAGTTGTAATAATGGCCCTTAATTATATAGATTTACAATAGTATTTAAATATTTTATAGTCAAATCAAAATAATCACCAACGATTAAATAAATTACCTACTTTTTATGTGATAATAGGTATGCATATATATTATAGTCAAACTCAAACACTAAATTCATGTATTTTAATGTAAATAAATAAATAAATTTTTAAAAGTTACGGTAACTATATATAGAATAATTGAAATTAATATGCTGCGTTTAAAATAAATACTATTTCTAATAATTAGACGAAGAAAAAAGAAAAGGAAGTTGCAATTGCTCAAAGAAAAGAGTAAAATTGTTCTTAAAGCAGACGTAGATGACAATCTGTAATCAATTGTTACAAAACAAAACTTTTCCGCGCACCACACCAAGTTAGCTCGTTATCCTCGACCTATGCCTTTACATGGGAAGAACGACCCAATCATTTTTTGTTTGACGTCTCTTTATATTCTTCTACGTAGAATACTTTACAAATAAATTAACAAAGTATCGATACACAGATCCCAACTGGGTGCTTCAGCCCGGATGTCGGAGATGTTATTAACCAAGAATGATATCATTCTTGTTATTAACCTTATTCTCTTTTCCATTACTGTGAATTACTGTACACGATCCTCAAAAGGACCGTAAACCTATACAGTTATACGAGTTGTTGGAGTTAACAGTAGTAGGGAACTGTATGTGCTGTGACCATTAAAAATATTAAATTTCAGAAATTAAATTTGAAATTTTTCAATTTTAATTGCCAAAATTCTCAAATTTCACAAAATTCTCAAATTTCATTTTGTGTGTGTTCGTGTGTGTATTTTTTCCCACGGTTTGTTGAGAATACATGTCCGTCGGTATGTGAGCGTGGGAATTTCTGTCTGTCCATTTACACTGTGTACGCCTGGTGAATAAAAAAATTTAGAAGCATTTTTAGGATTTACACTATTTAAAAAGTGTAGTAGTTATATATGGATACCCTTAATGTTTGTGGTTCGTTCCTTCTTGCTGGAGTGAGATTTTTTCTTTTATTTTTTTGCTTATTAAAATTTGGTGTGTTTACTTAAGATTTGTCGTCCAGCAATTCAGTGTTTTTTTTTTACTTTTTTGCTTGCAATGCTTGAGTCTGGAGGAATAATTTGATTATTCTGATCTTGAAAACGTTGTGAAAAAAAAATTACTATTGCATAAATATTGAAACTGATGTTTTGTTTATTTTATACATGACGATCATCGATAGATTTTATTTGGGGATCTGGATGGTGGTGCGATTTCTGTATTTTGTATCATATGAATATTTATGCTATGTTTAAGTGCGTGTGTTTTTTGTGTTCTGAGTGGCGGTTGGAATGTCTGGCTGTCAGACAGTCTGTGTGTGTGACGATTGGTGAGTCTGTATGACAGTCCGCTTTCTTGCTTTCCTGGTCAGTATAAAATGTGATAAGGTGTACATATTCATGCGTACATAAATATCTACAAATTTATTTCATTTACGCATATACATACAAACAAATAATAAGCCTTTATTCTTTGTGCCCAAATATTCCCTTGACCATTTGAATGAATGAATGAACCATTGTTTAAACATATACATTGTTTTAATTTTTATTAATATGTAATATTTATACATACATTTACATATATTTTTTAATATAAAGCTGCCTCCACTGCGTCAGCTGCCTCTATCAACAATTGATCGTTGGTATCTTCGTATAATGCAAGAAACATTGGGACATCAATTTTTGGGAGCATTTGACTTCCAATATTTCTATGTGCGGTTTGTTGGTAGTGAATCTATTGGATTCACTACCAGCTTCGGCAGGCTGAGTATTGATGCTCAAAAATAGGTCATCGTCACCTGTCAGCATCTCTTCATATTCTTCATCTATTTTTTGGAGTGGGTTAGATGAAGATGGTTGCGAAGACAGCTCTAGGAGAAGCTCCTCATCTCCTTCAAGATGTTTCTCGAACTCTTCCTGTCTGGCTTTTCTTAAATACTCCTTCAAATGGTGACGCTGAAGTCTCCGATATAATAGTGTGTACCAGAAGGGCTTCATTGTAGAAATAAAAGCTCAACTTCAAAATTTGATAATTTTGCTTTGAAAACTTGTGAAGCTGCAAAAATTTTGTAGTTTATCAGATACCACAATGTTTTGTCCACGTAGCAGTTTCTTTTGCTACAAAATTTTGTGACGTATCTGCATGCATGAGCATGCCTCCGTATCCTGTGTATATCACATATCATAATGTTTGTTTACATAAATTTTGTCCACGTAGCAGTTTCATTCCCGTAAACATTTTGTATCGTAGAGGCATGCATAAGCATGTCCGTGTACTCTGTATATATCAAATTCCGTTCAAAACTTTGTAACGTATCTGCATGCACAAGCATGTCCAAATATTTAGCGTCAATGTGTAGATATCACTTATCAAAATTTATGTTTACATAAATATTGTCTACGTAGCAGTTTCATTCCCTTAAACATTTTGTATTGTAGAGGCATGCATAAGCATGCCTCGGCATTCTGTGTATATCAGATACCACAACGTTTTGTCCACGTAGCAGTTTCTTTTCTAATTTTTTAATCTTAACCGTTTCTATCACCAGATACGCTACTTTTGCAAAGTAACGCAAAGGTACTTTGTTGGAATGAAGCGTACTATACCAAAACAAAATTTTCACGAATTTGTATTAATCTAAATTTTTAGGATAAAATTCAGTACATTTTTGTATCTAAAAGTAACAAGTCGTGACTATTAAAAAATTCCTTGTGTGTTATTAATAAATCTAAGACAGAAAATAAATACATATTCTCAAAAAACATATTATTTGTATATCAAAAAATAAGAGTGTGTCATATAATTTAAGCAAAGACAGAATTTAAATATATATATAAAAATCCTTGTAATATTACATGTTATTCAAGCAATCAATATATTTTTTAATAAAAAAGTACACTATAACCAAAATAATTTTTATAAGTGTAAATCAAAATATTAAAAAAAAAAATGAGTTCATCAATTTTCAAGTGCAATATCTGTAATAAGGTATATAAATACCAAAAATCTTATTTAGAACATTGCAAAGGTCATGTTCAACCACAACAAGTGCAACAGTCGATACAAACCCCAACATCTGCGTGCAACCCCATAGCAACATATCAACAAATCGCACAGTCCATACAACCCTCAATATATGCATACAACTCAATGGTCCACAACAATTTGCAGTATCAGTATCCGGCGCAGTATCAGTACCCAGTGCAGTATCAGTACCCAGTGCAGTATCAGTATCCAGTGCAGGTACCAGCGTATCCTTTATATCCGTATCCAGTGTCAACCAACCAATTCACAGCACCTATGGAGATTCCATATCCCATTGAATATAGCGTACCTATACAGTTGCAGCAAAATAATATGCCTAATTATTACCCAAGCTATTTGCCCGTAGATAATCCTTATCAAGACATGGATATAAGTCAAGTTATTCCACATGATCAGGCAAATACACAAAATAATGAAGTAGAAATGGATATCTCAAATTCTGCGGATGATCTACTGTCTCAAGCTCCAAATGAATGCAAATATTATATAATAAATAGTGCTTTTAAAAATAATATTACAACATTTGGAGTTCCAGTAAATAAAGATTGTATTCTATTTGAAGATGTTATTGTGGATAATAAACATATCATCAAAGAAAATAGTCTTGCCGTACACAACATTATTAAATTTAATATTACTCTTATTGGAGAGTATATTAAAATTATAAGCGATGATATGGAATTGTGTACTATTTCTCACCGGGCAAAAATGGATCTTCTGTGCATTGGAGATGATGTTGAGGAAATTATGGCAAAGCAATTTCAAGAAATCCACAACAAAATGTCTGAATTTCAAGAACGGGATTCAGGATGGACTTTAATTAGAATTGTTCGCCTCGAAATCGCTATAAATAAGTCATCTTTGGTGAGAGGATCGAACTGGATAAGTACGCCGGAGAACTTAAAAAGTAAAAAGGCATGTATAAATGTTGAAAATAATGATATTTATTGTTTTAAATGGGCAATAATATCTGCACTGGATACATCTGATATTAAAAGACCACAACGTTGCTGCTCATACAACATTGCAGACATCAGCGCTGATATCATATGTTTGCAAAACGGAATTGAGATTGACTTCAAAAATTTAAAGTTTCCGTTGGCGTTAAAGAGTATCAGGATATTTGAAGAAAGCAATCCAAATATTAGCGTCAATGTGTTCGGATACAATGATGAAAGCAATGAGATTGTTGGACCATTCTATAACACCAAGAATGAAAAAGCTAAACATATTAATTTGTTATTATTAGAAAATGCTGAAGGATATCAGCATTATATTCTTATAACAAATATATCAAAGTAAGTAATAAAACATACATTTATTTACGTAAATATATTAATATATGTATATTCTTATAACTTTTTTCTTTCCACAGACTTTTAAAATCTCAGACTACCAAGCACTGCAAAAAACTTGTCTTCTGTAACAGCTGCCTCCAATACACCCACAATGAGAGGACGTTAGAGCGACATAAAGAAGAAGAATTTTTGCGGAGCTGCCGTCTGAGGAAAATGCCGTGTTGCAGTTTAAAGACCACCAACGACAAATGGATGTACCATTTGTTGTGTATGCAGACTTTGAATGCATACTGGAGGAGGTTAATATTAGAGTAAGTGACAAAAGTAGGTATCGCAAAAAGCACATTCCTTGTGCTTTTAGTTATTATATTAAATGTAAGCATAATGATAGTTTAGATAAGTTTAAATTATATACGGGGAGGGATGCAGCAGAAAAGTTTGTAGAAAATTTGATTGAAGATTGTGAAGATATTTATAATGAATATCTAGTAAATAAAAGGGAAATGGATGCTTTAACTCCTTTCGAAAATTTTAATTTTCGAAATGCGATAGATTGTCATATTTGTCATAAATATCTAGGCAATGATAGAATGCGAGATCACTGCCACATAAGTGGTAAATTTAGAGGAGCAGCTCATAATATATGCAATTTCAAATTCCAAAATTTATACCAATCTATTTCCACAATTATTTATCTTATGACGCGCATCTTTTTGTTAAAGAGTTGGGTAAAAAATCTGACAATATAAAAGTCCTTCCGCTCAACAAAGAATTATACATATCACTATCTAGATTTTCAAAAATGACCGACAACTACAACCTTGAACTTAGATTTTTAGACACAATTCGCTTTATGCCTGAAAGCTTAGAATCTTTAGCTAATAATCTTTCAGAACAAGACTTTCACATCATTAAAAGACAATTTAAAACAAAAAAAGAGTTTGATCTAGTGAGAAGAAAAGGTGTCCTTCCCTATGATTTTCTTAATTCTTTTGAAAAATTGATTGTTGGTGAACTTCCAGCAAGGGAAAATTTTTTCAACCATCTCAATAATAAGGAGTGCTCGATTGAAGACTATGAGCATGCAAAAGAAGTTTGGAATGCTTTCGGCTGCAAAACCTTGCAAGATTACATGGAAGTATATTTAAAAACGGATGTTCTCTTACTTGCAGATATATTTGAAAGTTTTAGAAAGGTTTGCAAGAACATCTACCACTTAGATCCAGTATATAAGTAGGTGAAGCATTGTAAAAAAACTTACCTTAAAATTTTTAATATTAATATTCACACTTTTACTTATAAGAACCTTCTTCTATTAAAATTGTGACACGAATGAACTGATGAAAGCGCAACACAAACTTATATTCCTATATATTAGCACATTGCAAAACTTCGGGGAATACCCCTTGAAAAAGCGAAATTTTATAATAACAGCTTAGCTCATATACAAACCGCAGCATTGTTATATATATGACACCTTGCCAGAGACTAAAACATGCAAGAAAATAACTTTCTACAAACTTTCATGAAATAACAGCTTAGTAGATTTTAATAATTTTACGTCACATATATGTTACGCTGAGTGGCGAACGTGTTAACTTATATTCTGTTATTCATGTATATTCAACTTGATAGAATTTGTTTACTCTTCTTTTTTTAGTGGTAATGCAAAATATAATTTAATGCTCTCACCATATGTGTATGAACAGAAATTCTTGCTTATGTTTATTCATGTATGAATACAAATAAAATACAATTCAAGTACCCGCATACAAGACGAATAAAGGGAAATATTTTGGTTTTGTTAAACACGAATAGAACACATTACAAAAAGATATAACTATTCGTGTTCATGTATATGAGTGATAAATGAGTGAATATTTAGAACGCTGGATTATTTAGATCGCGAAATATTGTAGTGGCAACGACGCACTTGTTTTTACCTTTGTGCTTGTACAGACCAGACTAATTTTTAGTCCGCACAATTTTTATTATTTTCAAAACACACGGGATGAATTCATCTGTGTGTGTTAATATATCTTTGTGTATTATTTTTCGTTCGCTGTACACATGCGTTTTGTAACAAAATTAGCGGATAAGTGATGAGAAATGGGCAAGAATCTTAGGAGAAATTTCTAGTTTCATTATAAATACATTTTCATGTAAATAAATAAATAATAACATTATTTATATTGTTAACTAATGTTTTTATAGTTTATATATAATGGTTTTTTTTAAGATAAATAAGCAAACGAAAACAAAGAATGTATGTATGTAGCGGAATTTGCACAAACATGAAAAGTGAATTCTTAAAGGTACATATGTACATACATATAAGATTATTTTCTCAAACATAATTAAAAAGACTATTCACAAACCAATAGAAATTTTTGCTTATTCATGCGACCATTAAATTTTATTTAAGTAATTTCACTAGAATATTGCTGAAATTTTCTGTAATCAAAAAGTTTTACTTTTATTAGTTACTAAAAATTACTGCTAAGACTTTTATGAGTCTCTTTTATTAGTTCTACTGTTTGTTGCCGCGATCAACCCCTTCTGTTTTCATATTGTTACAAAGATTAGAAATAGATTTAAATAAAACGACAATGTGGCTATATGTACTTGGCAGCACTTCCAATTAATCTATAGTTGTCAAAATGTTACAACCCTGGTCAAGACTATATAGATAATATTCAAATTAACGAAATGGAATACTTCAGAATATACAAGATCATTCAAGGCTGTGCCAATAAGAGTAAACCACAACAACAACAAACCTAGCAACATAAATGCTAAGAGATGTTATTCTTAATGATCTTGTATGCAAGTATTCGCTGCTAATAAAGCTAAACAGATTCACAAGTACACACAGCCATATACACGTAGAAGAAACAAAACCACACACTCATCCATACCACCACTCATTGTTACCATAGGCAAAACACACAGAACACTCATACATTCAACCACACATAGTTACCATAAGCAAACCAAAAAAATCAGCATTGTCATGTATACAAACACACACATGTCAAGTAAAATACAACCAACATACCCAGAACTTTCGCGAGGTTACCAGGCGACGTCATTTTTGCTATATAAAGGCGCTGCCAGAGCTCAGCGGGAGTCAGTGTGATTTTAAATATAGACGTGTTAACATCGCTGAGGGTTGAGTAGTACAAATACTCGTGTTAAGTAATAAATAAAGTGTTGCCGCATTAAATTTCTTAAATTAATTTGTCCGTGTTTTAATTTGATGCAATAAAACGAATCCTTGAAGGATAAGTAATAAAACCGTTTTTACGAAAAGATCTAAAAACGTAACAATATTCATGTTTCCACAAAGATGAACATCTGCAGACTAAAAACGCTCTGTAAAATAGAAAACACAGAACCTGTATTTTCTTTGTTTTTATAAGTGCGTATGTATTAGTTTTGTTCTGCTAATGCGGGGTTGAAGCTGGATGAAATATTGTGCCAAGCAACAACCACTCCCTTCAGCGAAAATTCCAACAAACTGCCATGTAATGACAGCATAATTCTTCTCGTGTCTTCTAGGCCTTTGAAAATATACGCAGCTTTTGTTTGTGAAAATATACGTTTGTATGAAAAAACAAAAAAATGTCAGCATCTAAGGAAACAATCGTGCAAAAAACTTCAAGTGAAGAACTATGTTTGGTGCTACCATATTAACAAATAAGAAAATATGGTAATATAAATAATTGCCTGAAGAAGCTAACCAAAGGCTAGAGAAATATCGAAATATATACTAATATAAAATAACCTCAAAACTTAAACAAATCTATTAATTACTAAAAGAAAAAAGGTTAAAAAATTAGATACAACGGTAATATAAATATAAATCCTGGTAAAACTTATCTTAAAGTCGAACTTGTCTTTAATTTGTCACACATATTTAGATTAAAGGATAGTTGTAAATGTTGAAAATGCATTTATCCAACCGATAAAATCTCACTTTAAGATAACATCAAGTTGTAATAATGGCCCTTAATTATATAGATTTACAATAGTATTTAAATATTTTATAGTCAAATCAAAATAATCACCAACGATTAAATAAATTACCTACTTTTTATGTGATAATAGGTATGCATATATATTATAGTCAAACTCAAACACTAAATTCATGTATTTTAATGTAAATAAATAAATAAATTTTTAAAAGTTACGGTAACTCTATATAGAATAATTGAAATTAATATGCTGCGTTTAAAATAAATACTATTTCTAATAATTAGACGAAGAAAAAAGAAAAGGAAGTTGCAATTGCTCAAAGAAAAGAGTAAAATTGTTCTTAAAGCAGACGTAGATGACAATCTGTAATCAATTGTTACAAAACAAAACTTTTCCGCGCACCACACCAAGTTAGCTCGTTATCCTCGACCTATGCCTTTACATGGGAAGAACGACCCAATCATTTTTTGTTTGACGTCTCTTTATATTCTTCTCCGTAGAATACTTTACAAATAAATTAACAAAGTATCGATACACAGATCCCAACTGGGTGCTTCAGCCCGGATGTCGGAGATGTTATTAACCAAGAATGATATCATTCTTGTTATTAACCTTATTCTCTTTTCCATTACTGTGAATTACTGTACACGATCCTCAAAAGGACCGTAAACCTATACAGTTATACGAGTTGTTGGAATTAACAGTAGTAGGGAACTGTATGTGCTGTGACCATTAAAAATATTAAATTTCAGCAATTAAATTTGAAATTTTTCAATTTTAATTGCCAAAATTCTCAAATTTCACAAAATTCTCAAATTTCATTTTGTGTGTGTTCGTGTGTGTATTTTTTCCCACGGTTTAATAGGGGCGTTTACATTGTTGTTTTTTTTTTCAATAAAATGTTGGGGTAGGCGTGGGAATTTGTGTCTGTCCATATGTGACCTTGAGAATACATGTCCGTCGGTATGTGAGCGTGGGAATTTGTGTCTGTCCATATGTGACCTTGAGAATACATGTCCGTCGGTATGTGAGCGTGGGAATTTGTGTCTGTCCATATGTGACCTTGAGAATACATGTCCGTCGGTATGTGAGCGTGGGAATTTCTGTCTGTCCATTTACACTGTGTACGCCTGGTGAATAAAAAAATTTAGAAGCATTTTTAGGAATTACACTATTTAAAAAGTGTAGTAGTTATATATGGATACCCTTAATGTTTGTGGTTCGTTCCTTCTTGCTGGAGTGAGATTTTTTCTTTTATTTTTTTGCTTATTAAAATTTGGTGTGTTTACTTAAGATTTGTCGTCCAGCAATTCAGTGTTTTTTTTTTACTTTTTTGCTTGCAATGCTTGAGTCTGGAGGAATAATTTGATTATTCTGATCTTGAAAACGTTGTGAAAAAAAAATTACTATTGCATAAATATTGAAACTGATGTTTTGTTTATTTTATACATGACGATCATCGATGGATTTTATTTGGGGATCTGGATGGTGGTGCGATTTCTGTATTTTGTATCATATGAATATTTATGCTATGTTTAAGTGCGTGTGTTTTTTGTGTTCTGAGTGGCGGTTGGAATGTCTGGCTGTCAGACAGTCTGTGTGTGTGACGATTGGTGAGTCTGTATGACAGTCCGCTTTCTTGCTTTCCTGGTCAGTATAAAATGTGATAAGGTGTACATATTCATGCGTACATAAATATCTACAAATTTATTTCATTTACGCATATACATACAAACAAATAATAAGCCTTTATTCTTTGTGCCCAAATATTCCCTTGACCATTTGAATGAATGAATGAACCATTGTTTAAACATATACATTGTTTTAATTTTTATTAATATGTAATATTTATACATACATTTACATATATTTTTTAATATAAAGCTGCCTCCACTGCGTCAGCTGCCTCTATCAACAATTGATCGTTGGTATCTTCGTATAATGCAAGAAACATTGGGACATCAATTTTTGGGAGCATTTGACTTCCAATATTTCTATGTGCGGTTTGTTGGTAGTGAATCTATTGGATTCACTACCAGCTTCGGCAGGCTGAGTATTGATGCTCAAAAATAGGTCATCGTCACCTGTCAGCATCTCTTCATATTCTTCATCTATTTTTTGGAGTGGGTTAGATGAAGATGGTTGCGAAGACAGCTCTAGGAGAAGCTCCTCATCTCCTTCAAGATGTTTCTCGAACTCTTCCTGTCTGGCTTTTCTTAAATACTCCTTCAAATGGTGACGCTGAAGTCTCCGATATAATAGTGTGTACCAGAAGGGCTTCATTGTAGAAATAAAAGCTCAACTTCAAAATTTGATAATTTTGCTTTGAAAACTTGTGAAGCTGCAAAAATTTTGTAGTTTATCAGATACCACAATGTTTTGCCCACGTAGCAGTTTCTTTTGCTACAAAATTTTGTGACGTATCTGCATGCATGAGCATGCCTCCGTATCCTGTGTATATCACATATCATAATGTTTGTTTACATAAATTTTGTCCACGTAGCAGTTTCATTCCCGTAAACATTTTGTATCGTAGAGGCATGCATAAGCATGTCCGTGTACTCTGTATATATCAAATTCCGTTCAAAACTTTTTAACGTATCTGCATGCACAAGCATGTCCAAATATTTAGCGTCAATGTGTAGATATCACTTATCAAAATTTATGTTTACATAAATATTGTCTACGTAGCAGTTTCATTCCCTTAAACATTTTGTATTGTAGAGGCATGCATAAGCATGCCTCGGCATTCTGTGTATATCAGATACCACAACGTTTTGTCCACGTAGCAGTTTCTTTTCTAATTTTTTAATCTTAACCGTTTCTATCACCAGATACGCTACTTTTGCAAAGTAACGCAAAGGTACTTTGTTGGAATGAAGCGTACTATACCAAAACAAAATTTTCACGAATTTGTATTAATCTAAATTTTTAGGATAAAATTCAGTACATTTTTGTATCTAAAAGTAACAAGTCGTGACTATTAAAAAATTCCTTGTGTGCTATTAATAAATCTAAGACAGAAAATAAATACATATTCTCAAAAAACATATTATTTGTATATCAAAAAATAAGAGTGTGTCATATAATTTAAGCAAAGACAGAATTTAAATATATATATAAAAATCCTTGTAATATTACATGTTATTCAAGCAATCAATATATTTTTTAATAAAAAAGTACACTATAACCAAAATAATTTTTATAAGTGTAAATCAAAATATTTAAAAAAAAAATGAGTTCATCAATTTTCAAGTGCAATATCTGTAATAAGGTATATAAATACCAAAAATCTTATTTAGAACATTGCAAAGGTCATGTTCAACCACAACAAGTGCAACAGTCGATACAAACCCCAACATCTGCGTGCAACCCCATAGCAACATATCAACAAATCGCACAGTCCATACAACCCTCAATATATGCATACAACTCAATGGTCCACAACAATTTGCAGTATCAGTATCCGGCGCAGTATCAGTACCCAGTGCAGTATCAGTACCCAGTGCAGTATCAGTATCCAGTGCAGGTACCAGCGTATCCTTTATATCCGTATCCAGTGTCAACCAACCAATTCACAGCACCTATGGAGATTCCATATCCCATTGAATATAGCGTACCTATACAGTTGCAGCAAAATAATATGCCTAATTATTACCCAAGCTATTTGACCGTAGATAATCCTTATCAAGACATGGATATAAGTCAAGTTATTCCACATGATCAGGCAAATACACAAAATAATGAAGTAGAAATGGATATCTCAAATTCTGCGGATGATCTACTGTCTCAAGCTCCAAATGAATGCAAATATTATATAATAAATAGTGCTTTTAAAAATAATATTACAACATTTGGAGTTCCAGTAAATAAAGATTGTATTCTATTTGAAGATGTTATTGTGGATAATAAACATATCATCAAAGAAAGACTTGAAAATAGTCTTGCCGTACACAACATTATTAAATTTAATATTACTCTTATTGGAGAGTATATTAATATTATAAGCGATGATATGGAATTGTGTACTATTTCTCACCGGGCAAAAATGGATCTTCTGTGCATTGGAGATGATGTTGAGGAAATTATGGCAAAGCAATTTCAAGAAATCCACAACAAAATGTCTGAATTTCAAGAACGGGATTCAGGATGGACTTTAATTAGAATTGTTCGCCTCGAAATCGCTATAAATAAGTCATCTTTGGTGAGAGGATCGAACTGGATAAGTACGCCGGAGAACTTAAAAAGTAAAAAGGCATGTATAAATGTTGAAAATAATGATATTTATTGTTTTAAATGGGCAATAATATCTGCACTGGATACATCTGATATTAAAAGACCACAACGTTGCTGCTTATACAACATTGCAGACATCAGCGCTGATATCATATGTTTGCAAAACGGAATTGAGATTGACTTCAAAAATTTAAAGTTTCCGTTGGCGTTAAAGAGTATCAGGATATTTGAAGAAAGCAATCCAAATATTAGCGTCAATGTGTTCGGATACAATGATGAAAGCAATGAGATTATTGGACCATTCTATAACACCAAGAATGAAAAAGCTAAACATATTAATTTGTTATTATTAGAAAATGCTGAAGGATATCAGCACTATATTCTTATAACAAATATATCAAAGTAAGTAATAAAACATACATTTATTTACGTAAATATATTAATATATGTATATTCTTATAACTTTTTTCTTTCCACAGACTTTTAAAATCTCAGACTACCAAGCACTGCAAAAAACTTGTCTTCTGTAACAGCTGCCTCCAATACACCCACAATGAGAGGACGTTAGAGCGACATAAAGAAGAATGTGGGCAAATTGTTGCGGAGCTGCCGTCTGAGGAAAATGCCGTGTTGCAGTTTAAAGACCACCAACGACAAATGGATGTACCATTTGTTGTGTATGCAGACTTTGAATGCATACTGGAGGAGGTTAATATTAGAGTAAGTGACAAAAGTAGGTATCGCAAAAAGCACATTCCTTGTGCTTTTAGTTATTATATTAAATGTAAGCATAATGATAGTTTAGATAAGTTTAAATTATATACGGGGAGGGATGCAGCAGAAAAGTTTGTAGAAAATTTGATTGAAGATTGTGAAGATATTTATAATGAATATCTAGTAAATAAAAGGGAAATGGATGCTTTAACTCCTTTCGAAAATTTTAATTTTCGAAATGCGATAGATTGTCATATTTGTCATAAATATCTAGGCAATGATAGAGTGCGAGATCACTGCCACATAAGTGGTAAATTTAGAGGAGCAGCTCATAATAGATGCAATTTCAAATTCCAAAATTTATACCAATCTATTTCCACAATTATTCATCTTATGACGCGCATCTTTTTGTTAAAGAGTTGGGTAAAAAATCTGACAATATAAAAGGCCTTCCGCTCAACAAAGAATTATACATATCACTATCTAGATTTTCAAAAATGACCGACAACTACAACCTTGAACTTAGATTTTTAGACACAATTCGCTTTATGCCTGAAAGCTTAGAATCTTTAGCTAATAATCTTTCAGAACAAGACTTTCACATCATTAAAAGACAATTTAAAACAAAAAAAGAGTTTGATCTAGTGAGAAGAAAAGGTGTCTTTCCCTATGATTTTCTTAATTCTTTTGAAAAATTGAATGTTGGTGAACTTCCAGCAAGGGAAAATTTCTTCAACCATCTCAATAATAAGGAGTGCTCGATTGAAGACTATGAGCATGCAAAAGAAGTTTGGAATGCTTTCGGCTGCAAAACCTTGCAAGATTACATGGAAGTATATTTAAAAACGGATGTTCTCTTACTTGCAGATATATTTGAAAGTTTTAAAAAGGTTTGCAAGAACATCTACCACTTAGATCCATGTCAATATTACACTGCACCAGGACTATCGTGGGATGCTATGCTAAAGTACACAAATATAGAACTAGAGCTTTTGACGGACATAGATATCTACAATTTCTTCAAGAAAGGAATACGTGGTGGACTTGTACAATGCAGTAACCGATATTCAAAGGCCAACAACAAATATCTATCGGATTTCGATAGAGAAAAGCCCTCAAAATTTATTGTGTACTTAGACGCAAATAACCTCTACGGTTGGGCTATGTCTGAGTATTTACCTTATGGTGGATTCCGATGGCTGTCAGCTGAAGACCTAAATCTGGATACTAAAACCATAGGTGATAATTCAAGTGATGGATATGTCTACGAAGTTACTTTAGACTGTCCTTCTCATTTGCATGACTCTCACAATGACCTACCTTTCTGTCCAGAAAATAAGAAAATTTTGCAAACAAAGCACATTAAATTAGTTGCAGATTTTTCAACAAAACAAACATATGTCATACATTATAGAGTTCTTAAACAATGTTTACAGTATGGTCTAGTTCTAAAGAAAGTGCATCGAATTCTCACCTATAAGCAATCAACCTGGTTGAAAAGTTATATAGACTTGAATATTAAACATAAAGCTACTGCAAAAAATACTTTTGAAAAAAATTTTTTCAAATTGTTAAATAATGCAGTATACGGTAAAACTATGGAGAATGTGGAAAAGAGAAAAGATGTACGAATAGTTACGAACTGGAAAAGGACAAACTGTAATCATTTAGGAGCTCAAGATTGGATATCTAAACCTAATTTTCATAGTTTGTCAATATTTTCTGAGAATATGGTAGCGATTGAAATGAATAGAGTGAAAACCTATTACAATAAGCCAATATATTTAGGGTTTTGTGTATTAGAGCTTTCCAAATGGAAAATGTATGATTTCCATTATGGGTACATGCAACCCAAATTCAAGTCAAACTTATCACTGAATTATATGGATACTGACTCTTTCATTTACACAGTAAAAACAGAAGACTTTTACGCTGACATAAAAACTGACTTCGACCATAAGTTTGATACATCAGATTACCCAAAAGACAATGTATATGGATTTCCTCTGGTAAACAAAAAGGTATTGGGTATGATGAAGGATGAAAATTGTGGAAAGGTAATGAAGGAATTTGTAGGATTGCGGTCAAAAATGTACTCTTTTAGTGTGCAACATCAAAGTGATATTAAAAAATCGAAATGAGTAAAGAAGTGCATTCTTAATAATTATAGTATAGCTTCATATAGAAATTGCTTATTCAATAAGTCGACTGTGTATGATGATATGCTAACATCTAAATCAAAAATTCATCAAATTTATACAAATGAAATAAATAAAGTAGTATTAAATTATGCAGACGATAAAAGAAAAATAAGAAGTGATAAGATGAGTACATATGCATGGTATCATTTTCGAATCGAGGAAACTAATCCTGATTATGAACTTGACATGCTACTGTGGGAAATTTCAAGACTAGAAGAGGAAGAAGCAGTGCTATAACTGTATCCCTATTTTTAAGTAATAATTTTTATGTTTATTTAAGTAGTTAAATCTATTAATAAGTAAAAAAAATTGTTGTATTGTTAAGAGAAATAAACAAAAAAATTGTACAAATATATTTAAAATGAAAAAAACATTCAGAATTTGTTTTATTTTGTTTGGTGATTTATTATTTAGTTTCATCGAAATGTTGCATAATATGAATTAATTAAATGATTTATCATCATTTTTCTTAAGTAAAATACGGAGCACCAGCAGGTATCTGGCCCCTCCTCACAATCTGGATGGCTCCATGGACAAGACTTAAAGTAACCATCGTCCTTGTCCTCATCTTCCATTATACCAAAATCATCATTTTCATTCAACATATCGAGGAACATTTTCACCATTTCCATGTGTTCGTATATTACACATCTCTCAAAATCAACTAAGAATTGTGCGAGCTTGTTTCTAATGTCACTCATGATTTTATGAAATATTTTATACTATTACTAAAATTTACTTCCGATCTTTTTGATTGTTAGTTCTCTACTAATAATTGTTTTCAACGAACCAGTACTAAGGTGTATGTTATGAAATTAAAAAAAAAAAACGATGTCAGCGTTTTTAGTCCAGAAAATAATTTAAAATTCGACTCAAAAAAATTAATACGTATATGTGACATCTCTCTATCCTTTTCCAACTACTTAGTTTTAAATACTTATATATATATATATATATATATATATATATATATATATTTAATTTTTCCTCACTTCGTCTTTTGTCAAAAATAAAACTAAAAAATCATTGTATAATGATTTTCTGTTAAGCTTCTTACAGTCTAGAAAGCTAAAATCGAGATTAATTTGCAATAAAAGTTCAAAGCTATAAGTTGTGAAAAATTTCTACCGCAATGGATCTAGTGGAAAAATTTAATTCGTACAATACAAAATCCTTAATCCATATAAAGGATCTAGATGAATTATCCAAACACACTATCGTACGTGCAAAGCGAGTAACAACAAAGTATGGGGAAACAGTTCAACTTGAGCTGGAAAACCACATAATGTTTCTCCCCAACCGATACAATGCATTGACCAATGCAGAATTAGAAGATCTTTCGAATAATAAATATCGACCACAAAGAAAAGGAGAGCGAAACCTGATCTTAGAAAGCGAGATGAACGAGTTTTTAATACCAAACTCCCAGTACCCCGTTTGGCAGTAAAAAATATGTTATGTTCATATATTTTGTACTTAACAAGAAAAAAAAATAATAATAATAAAAAAGAAAATGTTTTTAAATATGTATGTATATAAATATATATGATTGTGTTTTATTTAATATCTTTGGTTATATCATAAAGAAATTTCAAACATAAGTGACCGCAATTATATGTATTAAAGTTTTGATATTGATTGTAGTTGTATTGAATATTTCTACCTAAATATTTGATTAATTCTAGAGGAGGTTGTAAATTTCCAAAGCTGTCGAAATATTGTTTTTCATTCTTGTTCCTATAGTATGCTACACAATGAGTACCTGGGCCTGTTGATAAATCCAAATTGATTATTCCACACTCTACAGTCTTTGGTCGTTTTGGTAGTGAATCCAACATATAAACTCCTCTAAAGTGTGGAATATATTTTGAAAATTTTCTAAGATCAAATTCTGATAATGGTCTGTTGGGTAGCATTTCTAATAGTTTTTTGAATGATCTTTACAAACAAGTCCATAACCGTTTTTATATGGTTTAAGGTACAGTCCTTCTCCCACAGCAATAGACTCCATTGCCTTATTGTGTCTGGTGGCTTCCTCAAGTTCTTTTTTTGCATTCTTTGTTGCATTTACAGCTTTAGCTATAGAGGCACCTCCAGTTGCTAGACTACCAAGTGCACCTAGAGCAGTTAGAATCGGTATTATGGGCAAAAAACCACAAATTTTTGGAACATTTATAATACGCGGTATTATAACACGAGCTTTTTTCCCCTTAAGAGATTTACTGATAACTTTACGAGCAATCTTAATGGCTGAATTAATATCTTGTGGTTTTTCCTTCTTCAATATCTTTGTTGCTGATTTAATTGTTTTATGAAACAGATTTTTGTCATTTATACGAATTCGTGGTGATGGTCTTTTCACTGTATTCCTTTTCCTTGCTTCAACACCCATACCAAATTTAGTTTTTGCTTTCATTGCGTTGGTGACTATATATGAAAATGTTTTTTCTGCAAGATCACTATCTTTTGAAAGAACTCTTTCCCAAGCCGTATTTTCAAGAATTTTGTCAGCTTGATGTCTGCTGTTTAAGTCTTTATTTTTCGAGTAAGCAATATCGTGATTTTTGCAAGCAGCATCCAATAAGTTAATTCCTTTATCTCCTCTATCTAAACGCTTTTGTAATCTTGTGCCAGGTCCACAATACTGGTATCCAGGAAGATGTAATTCAAAAGTGTAATGTACAGCTGGTTGGTCTAGCTCGAGGTCAATCCGAGGGTGGGATAACTCACCCGAACCCTCATGATATCTATCGGAGGTGGTATTGTTATTTTATTTGCCCTTAAAGAATTAACAGACGAGTGGGAGCCATTGATTATGCTAGCGGACAGTCGGGTGGGGAGGTTCTTGTCTTGCTAAATCTCTGTTACCGATAGGACAGTCAGTACATAAAGAATTTTATAGACTCCCTTCAAATTGAAGTGCGTACTAATTGATAAGAATAATTAGATGTTGTGATATACCCGCATTTTTGTAATCAACTACCACGAAAATCGTAAATGTCAAGCAGTTTTGTTTAATCCATTCCAATATATATATTCTCAGATGTGGAGAGAATATTTCCTCTAAACCCTCCCTACCTATGATCGTAGGGTATATAAAGATTGCTAAGATCCCTTCCCAGCATGATTCTAACCGGTTATTTCATGCAAGAATTATTAGAAAATTTACCGAATCATGTTCAGATAGATTTTATTCAAGTTCATTCATATTTTAATAATAACAGGACTAATATACTTCTAACTAAGTATTATGCTTAAATTTGTAGTTTTGTCATTACAACAATTCTACATATATCGTACAATATAAAAATGAAAAGGCTTAGAGCTAAATTATACAAGTAAAATATGATGAATGTTCTTCATTATGATATTACGGTTGTAAGAAATAATTGTTACTCTATAGAAATAACCAAAACTTAATAATCAATCAAAATGAACTTCATTAGCAAGTTCTCAAAGTAAAACAAACAAAAAAAAAATGTGGTGGATTAAGAGAATCAACGACTATATGAGTAGTCTCTTTTGTATAGACGGTGATTATATGATATAATTCTCTTAAAATGGTTTAATAGTAAAAGAAAAAAAAAGATTACATTGAAAATGCAATGCTTTAATGAAGATAGAAAAAAAATTATTTTTATTGCATTGTGGTTGCAAACTGATCTTAAAGAGATTAAAGTAAATGGTTTGGTGTATAGTAACTAAAGCAAAAGCAAATGGTTGTCAGGGTTCGGAAAACAAAAAAATGTACAATTGACAAATTAACAAATATATAAAACTAATTAAACTGATGGAAATAAACTACGTACTATGTACATCATATAGGATTATGAAGAATTCAATAGCTTACGGTACATAGTCTTATAATTGCAATAGATTTATAATTATCCAAATATCAAACATAGATAGGTAGCACTTTAATTACTCACCCAATTTAATTACAATTTTACTGCAACTGCTGGTTGATGAGGCCTCGCCAAACAGGAGATGGTTGCGAAGTATCAGGGTTTACAATGTTGTTATGCTGGTATCTATGGATGTATTTGCTTCCTAAGTCTAGTGAATATTTAAAAATCTTATATGTTTAGGAAAGTGTATCTGATAAAGTATCGTACATAATCTATGGATTTTTTATTGTATCACTATACATCTAACCTGTTTTTATAATACAGTTTCGAAATATTTGTTTTGCACACAATATGTTGCTAATGAAAATAAAAGTTCACCCTTAAACATTGAAGACAATAGCTAGATAGACTTATAACTTTTGCTTCTATGAGCTGTTTGATGTCGTCAGTTCCAGCTAAATTCGAATGATGTGGTAGCGTAAGTATCGGATGATTGTAAGTTGGCACTTTTGTCTTCCAATTTATAACAGTGATATATGCATTTGTAGCGTGTTGCTTGATGGGTTAAAGCTTAGGCCGCTATAGAAAATTGCACCGGGTGACGATCGACTGGATAACTTTCGGTTTGTTCAACAGTATGTTTTCCAAAATTTTTAGAATTTTCGAGTTTTGCTACTACGAATGCTTTAAAAGCGATTAAAATAAAGTATTGGTGGTTTCTTCGGATGGAGCTCGAAGCGATGACTTTTATTCCACTATAGTAGTTTTATTAGAGGATAGTGGTGGAATTTCTTTTGAATAGTTTACTGCACTATTAATAACTTTTCTCAGAATATTGTATGTGTGTATATGAAAATTTTTCTTGAGAAAACCACTTCTGTTCAGTCTGACGGTGCAAAGTAAAAAAAAGGCTGAATTTCTCGATGCCGTTTAACAGCTTAGTCACGTTAGATATACCGTTTCTCTTTTTTTGCTTTGCCTTCGATTCTCGAAACAACGAGTTTATGTATGATCTCTGGTTTTGCAAAAGCATGCACAGACATGCATAAACATGCATGAATATGCCGTCGGTGTTTACACGAATTAATTTATTTGTGATTACTGACAAGTAATTTTATACTAAAATGTTGGTAATATTAGTAGCAATACAGATATACACATAAATGTTCTGACATTAAATTCTTTCACTTTAGTAGTGTTAAGATTGGCACTATTAGTAAGGTTATGCTGCCGTGCTTCTAAGGCCCGAAGTTTGAAATATACATTTCGGACGTTCTGAATAAATTTCCGTTCCTCATTGGAGAAAGCTCTACTCCATTGTTTAACGTTACAAAAAGTAGAGAATTTATTGCTTTATTCAGTAAACCTTCTCCAACGATAGTTTGTTTGTGACTAAAACTTTTGTTATAAAGTACAACCATATTAATTTAATCTACAATAAAAGATATTGTTCGCAAGTTTAGCAAGTAGTTATTAAAATGCGCTTCATAAAACAACATAAAAATATTTTAGTTCGTAATGCTGATATTTGTTCAAATGACAGTAAAAAAATAAGACATAGTTCCTTGTTACCAAATTCTATTCGAGCATTAATAGTTGGTCCTTCAAATTGTGGAAAAACTAACATAATGATTAGTTTGCTGGAAAGTCCTAATGGTCTCAAGTTTGAAAATATTTACTTGTACTCAAAATCTTTATATCAACCTAAATACGAATACATAAAGAAATTAATTTCACCAATTAAAGGAATCGGATACTACACATTTGCAGAAAACGAGGACGTTGTTCCTCCTAGTGAAGCTAAAAGCAATTCAATTATGATTTTTGATGATGTTGCATGTGAAAAGCAAAACAATATACGTGCATATTTTTGTATGGGTCGTCATAAGAAAGTAGACTCATTTTACTTGTGTCAGACTTACACGCGGATTCCAAAATATTTGATAAGAGATAATGCTAATGTAATTATTATGTTTAAACAAGATTCGACAAATATGAAACATGTATATGATGATCACGTTGCTAGCGACATGAACTTTGAAATGTTTCAACGAATTTGTAGAGAATGTTGGAAGGAAAAATACGGATTTTTGGTGATAAGTAAAGATAATGAACTAAACAATGGTCGTTATAGAAAGTCATTTGATTACTTCATCATAATATAATTTACTGTTCATCAAATGCACCCTGCAGTATTTAATCTGACTTCAAACTTTATACATGTGATTATTGTAACTGATCAGATAAGCAGATCTGATACCTGATAAACTGACCTGATACCTGTTAAACTGACCTGATAAGCTGATCTGATACCTGTTAAACTGACCTGATAAGCTGGTCTGATACCTGATAAACTGACCTGGTAAGCTGGTCTGGTACCTGATAAACTGACCTGATAGCTGTTAAACTGACCTGATAACCTGATCTGCTTCCTGTTGAACTGACCTGATAGCTAAAATGACTGAACAAATTCTTAAAGACTTGGTGGCAACAAGAAATATCTTGAAGAAAAAGCTTCGTAGTATAAAAACTGGTGAAATAGATACACATCAGCAATTAACAGATACATTCAAGCCTATCACAGAACCTTTAAAAGAATTTATCAATAGCTCTAAATACATTGGTAGACCAGTTAAAAAAGAACCGAGTGATAAGGAAACTGGAATTGATGACAATGAAAGTTTTCATCCTCAGAACTCAACAATAAAATTGGAAACGAGTACGCCCAAGAAACTAAGTGAAGAAAAAATTGTTAAGCAATCTAATAGTAAAAGTAGCAGTAATTATGATGAAGATGACTTTTACTCACAAAATTCGAATAATGAAGAAAGTTATTCTGACTTATCACTATTGCAATCGAGAAACGAACTAGATACTAACTATGGTCCCATAAAGATAATAATAACGAATGGAGATTTGGTAATAGCACCATCGAGTTAAATCAAGATAAGATACAGGTTGGGGGACAAATATGGGCGCTCACGCCAGGACTTTTTTCTTTAATGTTTCATAAAGCACCAAAAAACTATGATAAATTCGAGCTTGAAATCTATAAAAAAAATATTACTTGCTACCAATGCCCACAGGAGAGGCTATAAGTCTGATGGTCAAATCAAAGGGAGCATAGCCCATAAGTACAAACATATTATTGGAAAACTTTTTAAAGGAGACAATCATACAGGCTCATCAGATGTAACAAAAAGTAATTATTTAGGAAGGGGTTTGATGCAGTTTAACCCTCATAATCCAAACTATATATACTGGGATGATACAAACGAGTTGGTAGATCGACTTAGACTACTGCTTGCATCACAGTCTGCAGGCCATACTAATCACAACAACGAAATTGTCTCAATTATTGAAGAACTACGTGAAGCTAATATAATTGTATAAACTATATACATACATAGATTTTTATATAAAACATGTCCGTTGATAAATTTGGGCATTATATTAACGATAGAAGTGAAGTAATTTCAACCAAAAATGCGCCTAAGTTGTTGGGCTTCTTTATGGATACGAACAAAAACATTGATGTCCAATACAAGAGAATCAAAAATGTTTCAAATGCTGTGGAGGAAAACGGTGTTATCAGTAAATTGTTTCTGCAAACTGAACTCAAAAAACAGCAACAAGAAGTAGCTTTCCAGTTAGAAAATCTTAATGCTCATTTGCAGGATATCAATAAGAAAATGGATGGTAATAAATCACTTTTTGATATGGAAATTGAAGAGCTACGAGAAAAAATTTATAGAATAGAAAATTACATGTTCGTATCAATAGGCGCAAGTGCATCAAGTAGATCACAACACACTTAAAACAGCGACTGGAGAAATAAGATGTCTTCAAAGAGAAATGTTGTAAATGAATTCCATAAGCAGGCTCGAAAACGTTTTGTACGTCGTAGAGTTGTGATGAAAGGAATAGATGATCTTTCGCAAGCTGATTTAGTTGAAATGGGAAATTATTCCTTAGACAATAGAAATTATCGATTTTTGCTAACTGTAATTGATACATTCTCAAAATTTGCTTGGGCAGTACCTTTGAGCAGAAAGAATGCATTCGAAACAACTCAGGCAATGGAGAATATTTTCAAATTGGGACGAATACCGAAAAACTTGCAAACAGACGATATTAAAGAATTTTTCAATAAACATTTCAGTCAGTTGATGAATAAATACAATATTAATCACTACTCAACATATAGCACTATGAAAGCCTCAATAGTAGAACGATTCAATAGAACATTAAAAGGAATGATGTGGAAGGAATTTAGCTTAAATGGCTCATATAATTGGATTGATATGTATAGAGATTTACTTGATGCATACAATAGAAAAATTCATCGCACCATTAAAATGTCACCGATTAAAGTAAATTCAACAAATGAAAAACAGCTTTTAAACACAGTATACAGTCATTTAAAGATGTATAAAATGTTAAAATTTAATGCAGGAGATCATGTACGCATAAGCAAATATAAAAACATTTTTGAAAAAGATTATACTCCGAATTGGACAACAGAAATCTTTACAATTAAAAGAGTACAAAATACATATCCTACAACATATATATTAGAAGACTATCGCGGAATCCTATTAAAGGTGGATTCTATGAAGAAGAACTTTCAAAAACCAGATATCCTAATACATACCTAGTTGAAAAGGTTCTCAAAACTAAAGGACATAAGGTGTTTGTCAAGTGGCTGGGCTTTGGTAATGAGCACAATTCTTGGATAAGCAAAGATGAGATATTGTAAATGGAAGAATACAATAAATAAACAACAACAATGGCATCAATATTTAATTTAAAATAAGTAAATAAACAATAAATACGAAACTGCTTCTTATAAATCATACTGTGTGTTTAACCTCATTTATTTACAATCAAACAGTCACAATGTCAATAACATTGACTCTGAGCTCCAATTCATCAGAGCTATCTGCTAATTATTTTCCTCCTATTGATTTAAACGGAACCTATGAATGTGCTCTAACTGATTTTCATTCATACAACAGTATCCCGAATGTGGATGTCTACAACAATATATTTTATATCGGTGAACTTGTAATTGAAATACCGATCGGATCTTATGAATTAAATGATATAGTTGACTATATAGAAGAACAATACAAACGATATAGACCAGAAAACAAAATTTTGATTGAAGCTAATAACAATACAATGCAAGTCAAAGTCAGCAGCTCTAAAGAACCAATATATTTTAATAAAGAAAATACAATAGGTAGACTTTTAGGATTCAATAGCAGAATATTAACGCCAAACAAAGAACATTACTCTGATCTTCCAGTGAATATCTTTAAGGTGAATGTCTTGAGGATTGAAAGCAGTATTGTGGTTAATACTTATATGAATAATTCTAAAGCTCATACACTACATGAATTTCCGATTAATGTACCGGCTGGATATAAAATAGTTGAGATTCCCAAAAATCTTATTTATTTGCCAGTAAACTCCAGAGAGATAAGTTCACTAGCTCTTCGCGTGGTTGATCAAAACGGCGACTTAATTAATTTCAGAGGTGAGGAAATTACAATACGAATACATTTAAGGACAACTAAATAATGATAATATACAACTCGAGTATATCGAAGAATACTACAGCAATATCTAATTCTCAAACGTTACAATCTAAGCAACAATTGAAAAGATCTGTTCGTCAAAAATCGCTTACAGCAGCAAACAAGAGTTTTCTCAAGTCACTGAACTTTAAATTGAAAACAAAATGAGTTCAATAATAGACGTTTTAGATAAACCAATATCTGACGAAAATATTATCAAAAAGGATTATCACACTTACATACCATACCTTCAGTCTTTTAACAACAACGATGAAATAAGAATTTCAATACAAAACCAAGATCTATATGTGTTACCCAGTGAAAGCTATATTGTAATAGTATTTTGAATACTATTCCTGAAACTCTAATAAAAAAACTAAGCAATACTGCTGTGTGTGTTTTCAAATTAAAGTCTGATTTATTCATACAAAATATACGGCTTATATACTACTTATGAAATCTTAAGTAAGCCTCTCTAACTTGTTTTAGCTTATTATAACTGTCTCCTTCAATACCATGCATTTCTCCATTTCTTTTAATATTTAATTTACTTTAATTACACTGGCCAATAGTAACGCTAGTTGATCAAACATAATTGTCACTCAAATTGTAATGATTCGCGACGTCACTCAATTTGTATGCAATCGTTAGTTCGATCAACTGCGCTGCCAATGGTGTGCTCATATCCTATGCATGTGTGTGTACACTGCTTAGGTTCTGGTTAGGGTGTGCAGTGTATGCTAGTGTTATGATACACTACACCCTCATCACCCTTAAGAGAAAAATTACGGAGTGATTTTTCTATAGGATGCATGACATCGTTTCGACATTCTTTGTATACATAAAATTTTAATAATGATAATTATTATTTAATATATAATTGGTATGTAATATTGTCTCTTAAATAATTGTTAAAAGCTATTGTTTAAAATATTGATAATGCATTAAAATATTTACTTATGTATGTATTTATATAGTATTATCTAGTAAAAAAAAATTTTTTTTGGGAAGTAGTTATAATTGGTTAAATATTATTATTATTATATTTAAGTATCTAGGAAATTTAAATTACATTTTTAATTAATTGATTGGGAAAAATTTTCTTATATGTCTAATGTTTATTTAATAATGTTTATTTAATAATTACAATTTTATAGTATTTTTATATTTAAGTGTTTAAGAAATTTTGATTAAATTATTTGATTAATTAATTGATAAACATTCTCCTATATACTTAAGGTTTTCTATTTAATAATTATAATTGGTTAACTTTTTATTTTTAGAGGTTTTAACTTGATAATGTATGGTATGGCTTCAAATTATTATTATGTATTTCTCTCTCTACACCATTGTAGTCTATTATGGTGTTTACATTATTTCTTTTTATTATTTTAAATGGTCCTTTATAGGGACTTTGATTTTTTTTCTTATTTTCTATTTTTACTAAAACTAAATCTCCTACTTCTAGCTTAAATTTGTTAGTGTGGTCATTGTTTAAGATTCTTTTTTGTTTTGCTCTTATCAATAATTCTTTTGCTTTATTTAAAGCAAATTGTAACCTGACTCGTAACTCTTGTACGTAGTCGTCATAATTGTAAAATTTTTGTTTGTTTTCTAGTATGTCAGAGGGTAGATATGGTAATTTTCCATATACTAATTCAAAAGGCGTGTAGCCTGTGTCTACATGTGGTGCTGTATTGTAGGCAAAAGTGAAATATGGAATCCACTTGTCCCATTCATAATCGTTTGCAGTTGTTAATAAAAATTCATTAAGTACTCTGTGGTTTTTTTCAACTGATCCTAATGTCTCATGATGATATGGTGTTGAAAATATTTGTTTAATTTGTAATAATGAACATATGTTTCGCATAACTTCATTTGTGAATTCTGTACCTTTGTCAGATTTGAGTACTTTAAATTGTCCATGTTTTAAAATAAATTGTTCAACCAATGTTCTTGCCGTCGTAAATGCATCTTTTGTCGGCATTGGATGTGCAACAACAAATTTTGTTAGTTCGCACTTCATGGTAAGAATGTATCGGTATTCGTTTGATATACGAAGAGGACCAACGGTGTCAATTGAAATCACTTCAAAACTATTGTTTGGAGTGTCTGTTAGTGTGAGTGGTTCTTTAATGTGTTTAGTATGTTTGTTTTTGTTACAACTGGCACAATATGTAACAAAGTTTTTTACCATTTTATTCATATTTTTCCAAATATATCTCTGTTTTAGTTTAATTATTGTTTTTCTTATTCCTAAGTGGCCTGCGTGTGTGGTATTGTGAAATTCGTCAATTAGTTTGTATTTTAATATGTCATCTGATATTCTTTTTGGGGCGTTGTATATTAGTATATTTAGTTGAGGACTTTCAATATTTATTTTTATTCTGGCATATATTTCTTTCAATTTTTCTTTTGTATACATTTTAAATATTTTATCATTTCTTGATAGCGCTAATTCTTTTATATTTTCTTTCTTCATTTTAGATATCAGTTTCCTCAGAATCGAATCTAGTTTCGCTGAGTTATCGCTGAATCTTGCTAGCTTATTATTTTCTTCATTAGTGGCATGTAACTTCTTCATCAAATCTTGATTCGATGAATTATCATTACATCCTATATTTAATTCATTTATAATTTTGGTACGTGATTTCTTCATTGAATCTAGTTTCGATGAATTATCGTCACGTCCAATGTGCACAATTTTATCTTCTATATATATATCATTTTCTTTTATATCTTTTATCTTATTAAATTGCAATCTTCTTATATTCTTGATGTCATTTATTGATGTACATTCCCATATGCGAAGTTGATCAGACTTCTGAGAATCATCGCTTCTTACACGTGTTTCGTTATTTTCTATATTATTTGCCTCTTTATTATTATTTAATTTCTTATTTGCCTCTTTATTATTATTCAATTTCTTATTTGCCTCTTTTCCTTTATTTTTCATAGCCCTTGTAGTTACTAATACTTTTTCACTTGTTCATCATCTTCTATTGGTATCATCTGTTTTAGTATATCAGAATTGATTTCTGTCCTAGATAGTGCGTCAGCGTTTGTATTCATCTTTCCTTTTTTATAAACAATATCAAAGTCGTAGTCACACAAGTCAAGTCTAATTGTTGTCATTTTTGAAGAAGGATTTCTATGGGAAAATAGTGATACTAATGGTCTATGGTCAGTTACTACTGTAAATTTTCTGCCGTATAAATATGGTTTGAAATAGTTGATGCTCCAGTGAATTGCCAAAAGTTCTTTTTCGATTACGGATTTGTTCATGTCATGTTTCTGCAAAGCTTTACTTGCATATGAAATTGGTCGGTCTTTACCTATTTCGCCTTGTGATAATACTGCTCCTAGTGCATAGTTTGAAGCATCTGTTGTTAATATAAAGGTTTTTTCAAAATCAGGGTATTGCAATACTGGGGGACTTATAAGTTTTTCTCTTAGGTCATCAAAAGCTTTTTGGCAATTGTCCGTCCATTTGAATTTTGTGTTTTTCTTTAATAGTTGGTTTAAGTCTTTAGCTGTGTCTGCAAAATTTTGTATGAATCGTCTATAGTAATTGCAAAATGCAACGAATCGTCTTACTTCATCTGCATTCTTTGGTGTGGGATAATTATTAATTACGTCGTATTTTGATGGGTCTGTTTTTACTCCGTCTTTAGTTATAAGATGTCCAAGATAAGTGACTTCTGGTCTTAAAAATTGACATTTTTTTGGATTTAATTTCAAATTGTATTGTTGTAATCTATCTAATACTTTTATTAGGTTTCTATTGTGGTGGTTTAAACTACATCCGTATATGATAATATCGTTTACATAAAGAAATGCTTCAGATTCTAATCCTGAAAGTGCTATTGTCAACATTCTTGGAAAGCTGTTTGAAGATATTTTCAGTCCAAATGGTAATCTTTTAAATTGATAGTGGCCTTGTTGTGTAGAAAAAGCTGTTAAAGGTCTAGAATTTTTGTCTAAATTAATTTGATGAAATGAGCTAGTCATATCAAGTGTAGAAAACCATTTTGCTCTACCTAATTTGTCCAAGATATCTTCCAATCTGGTTAAAGGAAATTTATCATTTACTATCTTGTCATTTAGTTTTCTAAAATGTACTACTAGTCTCCATTTCTTTTTATCTTCTACACCCTTTTTTGGTACTAAAAGGAGTGGTGCATTATATGGGCTAACTGATGGTTCTATTATGTCATTAACAAGCATTTCTTTTACTTGTTCATTTATTACGTCTGTATGTGAATGTGGTAGTCTGTAATTTTTTATATAAACTGGGTTATTGTCTAAGGTCGTGATTTTTTGGTTGTAGAAATTGTTTACGGTTAATTTTTCTTCTTCTAAATGGAAAACGTTTTGATATTTTTTAAATATGTTTATTAGTTCTGTTTTTGCATTGCCATTATTATTTTGTAATTGCAGTTCATTGACTATTTTTTTGAATCGTTCACCGTTATGTTGAAAATTATTGCAATTGTAATTTAATATGTCATAGTTTGCAAGTGGGTCAGTCTTTATTTTGAAATTTTCTAAGGTTATTGTGTCGTTCGTTGTGTTTAATATTTTTATGTGTGTTATGCCGTTTTTTGGTGCTATTGAATTGCTTAAAAATATTCCTTCTTGTATTTCATTATTGTATATCACGGAATCTTCTGTTAAGTTTAATTTAATGGGTTGAATGACTTCAGTTCTTGGCGGTAATGTTATTTGCAATGTGTGAATTGATTTTGTTTGCATTGGAATTATGATTGTGTTATTGTTTATAAATAAGGAAATTGTGAATGTTTCATAATCTATCTTGCATAAATATTTTTTAAAGAAATCTCTTCCTAAAATACCATCTGTTTCTATTGGAAAATTTTGTTCTACTAATTGAAATGGATGTTCGCATATTTCATCTGATGCTGTTAACTTAAGTTCAATTGTTCCTATTGATTCTATTTCTTCTGTTGTGATACCTGTTAGTTTGCACTTTTCTTCTGGTCTAAATTGTTCACCTATGAATTCATCACGCATTCGACAGAGTGATATGTCGGCGCCAGTATCAATAAGAAAAGTTAAATTTTTGTTTTTATATGTGACATTGATATAATTGGAATTGTTGTTGGATACTTTGTGAATCTTTAATTTTTGCCCTCCGGGATGACCATGTATCCCTGGCCCATCCCGTTTCCCGCATTTTGTATTGTGTGTATGTACCTATTGTTTCTATTTGTATAGGTTTGATTTCTTCTGTTGTCATTTCTGTTATTGTTATTGTTATTAATGTTATTATTGTTAAATCTATTAAAATTGTTATTCGTATTGTTGTTGTTTCTTGAGCTGTTAGCTATATTGTTTCTATTGAAGTTGTTGTTACTATTGTTTCTATTATTAGTATTATATGATCTGTTGTAATTGGGGTTGTTATTTTGTCGCATGTATGTGTTGTGTTCATAGTGATTTTGTCGTTGATACAGTGGTTGATACGTCCTAACATGCAATATTGAACTGTTGCTCGCTCTATTTTCATTCTCCTTAGGTCTTCTAGGATTTCTTCCCAGGTTTCACTCATTGGAAACTGTCGCTGGTGGTCTAAAATTTTTCTTTCTTCTTTCCTATAAATTTTGCCGCCCAATAGATCTAGCTGAGCATAAGCTATGTGTGCTTTGATCTATTGTCTTTCTTATTTTGAAAATTAGCAAAAGGATAAGCGACTTTGCTATGTGGTCCTTTTTTGCTTCTTTCCAAAATTATTAGGATATTGGCAGGATCGCCATGTAATAGTATTTTGAATACTATTCCTGAAACTCTAATAAAAAAACTAAGCAATACTGCTGTGTGTGTTTTCAAATTAAAGTCTGATTTATTCATACAAAATATACGGCTTATATACTACTTATGAAATCTTAAGTAACCCTCTCTAACTTATTTTAGCTTATTATAACTGTCTCCTTCAATACCATGCATTTCTCCATTTCTTTTAATATTTAATTTACTTTAATTACACTGGCCAATAGTAACGCTAGTTGAGCAAACATAATTGTCACTCAAATTGTAATGATTCGCGACGTCACTCAATTTGTATGCAATCGTTAGTTCGATCAACTGCGCTGCCAATGGTGTGCTCATATCCTATGCATGTGTGTGTACACTGCTTAGGTTCTGGTTAGGGTGTGCAGTGTATGCTAGTGTTATGATACACTACAATATATATGTGGAAGGGCTTGTTGTAGACGAAAAAACATCGAAATCTACACCCAACTTTCAGTTGAAAAATAATTTTGTTGCATATCTCTTTGATGAAATCCGCTATGAACTGAATGGTATTGAGATTGATCATACAAGATATTTGGGAGCCACCAGTACCATAAAAAATTTGGTTTCTTTATCACCTACGGAAAGCGTTGTGTTGCAAAATGCTGGATGGAATAAACTTGATAAAATAGATCTTCAAAATGGAAATTTTAATTTCTATGTACCACTCAAACTTCTTTTAGGATTCGCTGAAGACTACAATAAAGTTTTATTAAATGGTAAACATGAATTGATACTCTTGCGTAATAAGAACGATGAAGATCTTGTACACTCGAATGTTTCCACCGAGAAAGCAAAACTTACAATTTCACTAATATCATGGAGAATTCCACATGTTCAATTATCTGATCATAGTAAATTGAATATGATCAAAATACTTAATAATGGTGCTGCTATACCAATGGCATTCCGTAGTTGTGATTGTCATATGAATCCACACCTTAATACGGGAACCAATCACATATGGAATGTTAAACTGGCCGCTAATAAAGAACGCCCTCGTTTTGTCTTGATTGCCTTTCAAAAAGAAAACAAGTTTGTTCATTGTGATCTTACTAACTTAAAAGTACATTTAAACTCAACCTCTTACCCATATGACGATCTTAATATAAAATTCAAAAATGAGCGCTATGCGATTCTATATGATATGTATCTAAGATTCCAACAAAGCTACTACATGAAACAACCCCAACCCCTTCTAACAGGTCAAGAGTTTAAAAATAACGCTCCAATTATTGTAGTTGATGTCAGTCACCAAAACGAAACGCTCAATACCGGACCAATCGACATAAAAATTGAATTTGAAACAGCAACAAATATTCCAGCAAAAACATCAGCTTACTGCGTTCTTATTCATGACCGCGTAATCGAATACATACCAATAAAAGGTCAAGTCCGGAAGCTCTTATAAATTGAATAACATCGATGGTGATATTGTTTTTGTAGACTTGCAAGGTTTCAAAACTAATTCAAATGACTTCATCGCAAAAGAACTAGCTGTAGTTTTCAGCAACAAGGAATGGTTCAATTTCATCATAAAACCTCCTTTTGATTTCGCATGTTTATCAGCCAAAAAGCAGAGAGAAGCAGTTTGGTTAAAAAAAAACTATCATCATATTAACTGGAATGATGGATCAGTCTCATTTCAAAGCGTTTGCAAGTTTTTAAAATCGAATATAAGAAATTCACAAATATATGTTAAGGGGGGAGAGAAGAAAAAATGGCTGGAAAAAATTATTCATCAAACAGTTTATAACATTGAAGACATTGGCAGCATTAATTTCAAACAAATGGAAACTAAGCATTCCATATATCTCTATTGTAGCTATCACGACTATGGTGTTTGTGCCTTAAGGAATGCAATTTTACTTAAAAATGAAAGTGTTAACAAACTTTTAAATAAATGCTTATAAAAATTAAAATAAATGTCTTTTTATTTCAAACAAAAAACCTACATACATATTTATTTTTTTCAGAGAACACACAAACAAACATACACAATGGTTCATTCATTCATTCAAATGGTCAAGGGAATATTTGGGCACAAAGAATAAACGCTTATTATTTGTTTGTATGTATATGCGTAAATGAAATAAATTTGTAGATATTTATGTACGCATGAATATGTACACCTTATCACATTTTATACTGACCAGGAAAGCAAGAAAGCGGACTGTCATACAGACTCACCAATCGTCACACACACAGACTGTCTGACAGCCAGACATTCCAACCGCCACTCAGAACACAAAAAATACACACACTTAAACATAGCATAAATATTCATATTCTACAAAATACAGAAATCGCACCACCATCCAGATCCCCAAATAAAATCCATCGATGATCGTCATGTATAAAATAAACAAAACATCAGTTTCAATATTTATGCAATAGTAATTTTTTTTTTCACAACGTCTTCAAGATCAGAATAATCAAATTATTCCTCCAGACTCAAGCATTGCAAGCAAAAAAGTAAAAAAAAACACTGAATTGCTGGACGACAAATCTTAAGTAAACACACCAAATTTTAATAAGCAAACAAATAAAAGAAAAAATCTCACTCCAGCAAGAAGGAACGAACCACAAACATTAAGGGTATCCATATATAACTACTACACTTTTTAAATAGTGTAATTCCTAAAAATGCTTCTAAATTTTTTTATTCACCAGGCGTACACAGTGTAAATGGACAGACAGAAATTCCCACGCTCACATACCGACGGACATGTATTCTCAAGGTCACAAATGGACAGACACAAATTCCCACGCTCACATACTGACGGACATGTATTCTCAAGATCACATATGGACAGACACAAATTCCCACGCTCACATACCGACGGACATGTATTCTCAAGGTCACATATGGATAGACACAAATTCCCACGCTCACATACCGACGGACATGTATTCTCAAGGTCACATATGGATAGACACAAATTCCCACGCTCACATACCGACGGACATGTATTCTCAAGGTCACATATGGACAGACACAAATTCCCACGCTCACATACCGACGGACATGTATTCTCAAGGTCACATATGGATAGACACAAATTCCCACGCTCACATACCGACGGACATGTATTCTCAAGGTCACATATAGACAGACACAAATTCCCACGCCTACCCCAACATTTTATTTTAAAAAAAACAACAATGTGAACGCCCCTATTAAACCGTGGGAAAAAATACACAGACGAACGCACACAAAATGAAATTTGAGAATTTTGTGAAATTTGGCAATTAAAATTGAAAAATTTCAAATTTAATTGCTGAAATTTAATATTTTTAATGGTCGCAGCACATACAGTTCCCTACTGCTATTAACTAATGCGAGACGCAAAACTCGACAGAGAAAATGATCAGTGGTGCACTTATGAAATAATTGCCAACGAGTCTTAATGTTGACTGACCCTGCTTTGGGACTCTCGATGTCAGCATTTGGATTAAAATTTATTACTTGTTTCTCTTGCGAATCTTCCTCCTGAATACTACTGGATCGCGTCGTCTTGATGGCATTTTGCTTCCGCTTTCATCTAGTCAAGTCCCAGTCAGCAGTAAACTACAAGTTTATTTGTTGAAGCTGAAAAAATAAAAACTAATTTGTTAAAATATACATTACCACAACGATTCTTCGTGCAATATCTGTAAAATACATAAAAATAAATAAGAAACTACAGAGTTTAAGATATTGTACTAACCACGTTCTGTCTAACCTCCGCCGCCATTTTTAGAAATAAATTTTGCTGAAGTATATTGTGCTGCCATACGTTTTAAAAGAACAAATGGAATGAAATAAATAAAGACCAGACCAGCAAATATATATAAATATATATATATATATATATATATATATATATATATATTTTATATATCTTCGCGCATTTGTTCTGGAACATCAAGGCTACCATATGAAATAATTTTGTAAACTATTTGTGTAAGTTTTACAATTGGGCAATACGACTATTTATTTAATTTTGTTTATAACAATATTCACCAGTTATATATTTTTAATGCCAAGCAATACAAAACAAGCGCTCCGTATTTTATTATATACACAAACAATATGAAACAAGTGCGTTGTTGTACATACAAAAGTATAAAACAAGTTCTATATTATATAATACATGTGTACATATAATATGATGTGGCATCTCAGTTCTATTATACTTAAAAAATCAAACTTACTGGCAGCACCGTTGCAATGTTTCGGAAAGTGAATTAAAATTAAACCAATTCAGGTTCCGAAACATGTTACTATCTTTCGCTCTCTCTATCTAAAACAGAAACGTCAAACTACATATACAAAAAAAATGTCTCAGAATGTGGAATTTGTTTCGAAACCATGGGTGAATCCAGCTTTAGGCTCATTATTACAACTTGGCGACAAAGTTGGTGGTAGTAAATGCCAACGTTAGCATAAGTCGATAAAGTGGTTGGTAGCAACTTTCCATTATTACAACTTGCCGGTAATATTAAATGTATATTTCTTATTGTGTGGCAATACTACTAGCAAATACCGACTACTTTTGAAAAATTATTTCAGGGTTCATAAGAATTCATGTATGAACTCTCAAATTTATACATTTATGATAAATTGTTATAAATGAAAATATATTTTTTTTTATATTCGCGTTCAGGAATGAATTGGTTAATTTTTTTTCTAGTTGTTCACATACATGTATGAATAGTTTATTTTCTCAACATACATACACGCGCATGAAAATAGAAAAATAAAATACATGCTCTACTCAAACTTGACTTTCGTATTCATTGCTCTCATTAATGTGTATGTTCGAAAATGTCATTGGTTGGTTTTATCAAGTTAAATCAAAATCGGTTACTCATCACATCCCTTATTCATGTACACATTAAATAAATTTTTTTTATTCATGTATACTCGACGCTGTAAAATTTTGTATTCACGAACGTTTTGAAAATGAATTCTGTTATTCATGTAAATTCAACACTGTAAAGTTTTTATACACGAACACTTTCAAAATTAATTCTGTTATTCATGTACATTCAACGCTGTAAAATTGTTATTGATGAACATTTTTAAAATAAATTATATTATTCATGTACATTCCACACTGTAAAATTGTTATTCACGGACACTCTCAAAATAAATTCTGTTATTCATGTACATTCAACGCTGTTAAGATTTTTGTTTGCGAACATATTTAACACGTTCGCCACTCATTGATTTTTCGCGATTTCAAAAAAAACTCACGAACAAAAAAAGTAAGTCACATTTATGTGACGTGAGTTTTCTAAGATATTTTCTTAAGAGAAACTGCTTGTTACGTATTTGTGACGTACACAAAAGTCACACATAAGCGTCATGAGTTTTAGGAAGTATTTGTGTCACATATGTGAGTCACTAAATAATTTGATTTCTATCAATGAAAATTAAAAATAATTTCTTTTATTATAATATTTAACATTTTTATTCTATTTTATATATACTTAATTGGATGTGCCAGTCTTTAAAGCATGGATATGGGCATAATCCAATTACATCACCCTCTTTGTCTCTGCAGACTCTACATATATATTTAGTTGTGGTCCTCTTTTTATTATTACTGCACTGGCGACATCGTTTTCTTGTAGAGGTCATGTCTGGAAAATGAGCTGCAGTAGATGTACTAGCTTTTACATCAACAGATAACCTTTGCCTTGGAGGTTCACCCAAATATGCTTTTATAATTTTTTCTCGAAACGAGAGGAGTGTCAAAGCATTTTTTACATAAATTTTATTATAAATCCAGCAGGCATTCCAGAGCGATATATCTATCAGGTGAAAAAATACCTTCATATACCATCGAATTTATCGTCTGGGACACGACACCATTTGATCCGATCTATCGATACCTGACATATTTTGCTTACAGTCCAGGACCATTTTCGGTTTGATTATACTTACTCCTCTCTTCGTTGTTGTATTAACAGTGTCAGCATTATGCTTTGTGGGAATCATGAGTACGTCCCGTTTATCTTTCCATTTTAAAATAATAACACCTTTTGCATTTCTTCTCCATGCATTTGTTCCTTGGGTTAGTTTGCTTTTGATGACATATGAGGGGTTCCGTTTTCTATTTCTTCTAAAGGTACCACACATTGTTGTTTTATTACTTAATAGATATTCAGCCAGATCTACGCTATTGTAATAGTTGTCCATGTAAAGCGTATGCCCTTTTTGCAAGTAATTCTCCATTAATTTAGGAACAACTCCAAATGAATGTCCTTTTTCATTGCAAACGGTAGCTTTTCCAGTGTATATAAGTAAATTTACTAAAAAACCATCTGAGGTATACAGTTCGTAAAATTTTATTTAGTATTTGTGTCTTTTATTTGACGAAATAAGAGTCTTCCCCTCCACAAAAGAAGAGCTTCATCCAAAGATAAGTTTTGTGGGGGACTATAGATTTTTTTTTTCAAGAATATGGTTTACCAAATTTTAAATTTTTGTAGACGGTTAGATCTATCACATTGCTCATGAAAATAGAAACACATACAACGAATTATGTTTTCAAATTTTATGCAGCTCATAGTTGCTCCGAATATATTCTGAAAATAAAGAGGATCTTTGCTCCAAAACTATCTCATTTCTGGCTTTTTATTTAGGGGCATTGTAATACACAAACCGATTACTTGTTTTATTTTCTCAGCTGTTACCCCCTTCCATCTAAGAAGATTAGATTACGTCTCCAATTTATTATTTTTATATATAAAATTAGCACGTGCATTTGTCCACAAAACAATTTTTTTATAAGCGCTTCATCAAATATTTCCATGAAATTATCTATTGGTTTGCCATTAGGTGGTAAGTCAATCGATATTTTCTCTTCACCTGTAAATTCAATGTTTTGGGTTTCGGGCTCTAAATCGATCCACTTAATTTCACTTGAAACGTTTTCACCAAGATCGTTTTCTTCCTTGTCATTCCCATCTTCTGCGCAATTTTCTTCCCCAGACTCCTCATCCTCACTTTATGGGGCGAAGTTGCTTCCAGAATCTTCAAAATCCAGGTCACTTTCGCTGGAACTCAAAATAGCCTTAAGAATTTCCTGCTCAGATACTTGTTTTCTTGTAGGTTTCCTTTCTACACAATCATCGAAAAATATACACATGTATATAAATATATATATATATATATATATATATATATATATATATATTTTCTGTGTTAGTATATAGGTAGGTGAAGCATTGTAAAAAAACTTACCTTAAAATTTTTAATATTAATATTCACACTTTTACTTATAAGAACCTTCTTCTATTAAGATTGTGACACGAATGAACTGATGAAAGCGCAACACAAAGTTATATTCATACATATTAGCACATTGCAAAACTTCGGGGAATACCCCTTAAAAAAGCGAAATTTTATAATAACAGCTTAGCTCATATACAAACCGCAGCATATTTATATATATGACACCTTGCTAGAGACTAAAACATGCGAGAAAATAACTTCCTACGAACTTTCATGAAATAACAGCTTAGTAGATTTTAATAATTTTACGACATATATATGTGACATGAGTTTTTTGAAACATCCCACGTCACATATATGTTACGCTGAGTGGCGAACGTGTTAACTTATATTCTGTTATTCATGTATATTCAACTTGATAGAATTTGTTTACTCTTCTTTTTTTAGTGGTAATGCAAAATATAATTTAACGCTCTCACCATATGTGTATGAACAGAAATTCTTGCTTATGTTTATTCATGCATGAATACAAATAAAATACAATTCAAGTACTCGCATAAAAGACGAATAAAGGGAAATATTTTGGTTTTGTCAAACACGAATAGAACACATTACAAAAAAATATAACTATTCGTGTTCATATATATGAGTGATAAATGAGTGAATATTTGGAACGCTGGCTTATTTAGATCGCGAAATATTGTAGTGGCAACGACGCACTTGTTTTTACCTTTGTGTAGGGCTGTACGGCTCCTGAATGAATTAATTCAATTGAATCATTCAGTCAATTGAGCGAGGTGAATCTTTCATTCAATTGAGCGTTTTTAGCTCAGTTGTTTCAGTTGATTCATTAGATCTGTCTCTTTCAGTAGCTCTTTTCAGTGATGTTTCAGTTTGTATGTCAAAATACATACGAAAAAAATGAATTAATTCATACACATGTGCTTATGCATACAGTGATGTAGTGCTCTTTATTTAAAGCAGGGATGCCCAGCTCATGAAACAATTGTTTGGAGAGAACTCACACATATTCTTATGCTCTTTCATTTAGTTGACAAGGGTACATGTTTAGCAAATGCTTTCTTGCTTTTTTCAGGTTCACACTCAAAAAATGTTGTGCGGCCATTCAATGAAATGTTAATGCTCTTTCATAAAGTCCTCAATGAACAAGCGATGAATGCGCATGCGTAGCGGCTGTTTTTATTTTTATAATTACATGATAAGAATCGTTTATATAAGATTCACAATTGCAATCTTTTATTTTTCGAGAAACTTTTTTGATTTTTTATAATGAATTATAATAATAAGTTGTTTTGTTGTTGTTAAACAAAATTTATGCGCAATATAATTGAGTACTTTGATTTAAAATTTAAAAAATTAAGTTGAATTATTTTATTTAAAAATATGTACATACATATATTAATATGTTTGCTTCTTAATATCAAAATACAATTCAAGTACCCGCATACAAGACGAATAAAGGGAAATATTTTGGTTTTGTTAAACACGAATAGAACACATTACAAAAAAATATAACTATTCGTGTTCATGTATATGAGTGATAAATGAGTGAATATTTGGAACGCTGGATTATTTAGATCGCGAAATATTGTAGTGGCAACGACGCACTTGTTTTTACCTTTGTGCTTGTACAGACCAGACTAATTTTAAGTCCGCACAATTTTTGTTGTTTTCAAAACACACGGGATGAATTCACCTGAGTGTGTTAGTATTTCTTTGTGTATTATTTTTCGTTCGCTGTACACATGCGTTTTGAAACCAAATTAGCGGATAAGTGATGAGAAATGGGCAAGAATCTTAGGAGAAATTTCTAGTTTCATTATAAATACATTTTCATGTAAATAAATAAGGCCTAAGTCATATGTAAAAAATTATTTATATTGTTAACTAATGTTTTTATTGTTTATATATAATTGTTTTTTTAAGATAAATAAGCAAACGAAAACAAAGTATGTATGTTTGTAGCGGAATTTGCACAAACATGAAAAGTGAATTTTTAAAGGTACATACATACATATAAGATTATTTTCTCAAACATAATTAAAAAGACTATTCACAAGCCAATAGAAGTTTTTGCTTATTCATGCGACCATTAAATTTTATTTAAGTAATTTCACTAAAATATTGCTGAAATTTTCTGTAATCAAAAAGTTTTACTTTTATTAGTTACTAAAAATTACTGCTAAGACTTTTATGAGTCTCTTTTATTAGTTCTACTGTTTGTTGCCGCGATCAACCCCTTCTGTTTTCATATTGTTACAAAGATTAGAAATAGATTTAAATAAAACGACAATGTGGCTATATGTACTTGGCAGCACTTCCAATTAATCTATAGTTGTCAAAATGTTACAACCCTGGTCAACACTATATAGATAATATTCAAATTAACGAAATGGAATACTCCAGAATATACAAGATCATTCAAGGCTGTGCCAATAAGAGTAAACCACAACAACAACAAACCTAGCAACATAAATGCTAAGAGATGTTATTCTTAATGATCTTGTATGGAAGTATTCGCTGCTAATAAAGCTAAACAGATTCACAAGTATACACAGCCATATACACGTAGAAGAAACAAAACCACACACTCATCCATACAACCACTCATTGTTACCATAGGCAAAACACACAGAACACTCATACATTCAACCACACATAGTTACCATAAGCAAACCAAAAAGTCAGCATTGTCATGTATACAAAACACACATGTCAAGTAAAATACAACCACCATACCCAGAACTTTCGCGAGGTTACCAGACGACGTCATTTTTGCTATGTAAAGGCGCTGCCAGAGCTCAGCGGGAGTCAGTGTGATTTCAAATATAGACGTGTTAACATCGCTGAGGGTTGAGTAGTACAAATACTCGTGTTAAGTAATAAATAAAGTGTTGCCGCATTAAATTTCTTAAATTAATTTGTCCGTGTTTTAATTTGATGCAATAAAACGAATCCTTGAAGGATAAGTAATAAAACCGTTTTTACGAAAAGGTCTAAAAACGTAACAATTGGTGTCAGAAGTGGGATTGCAAAAATAATTAAAAGGTCATTGCAATTTAAGAAAAAAAAAGGACACGAAAACAAAGTATGTATGTATGTAGCGCAATTTGCACAAACATGAAAAGTGAATTTTTAAAGGTACATACATCCATAGAAGATTATTTTCTCAAACATAATTAAAAAGACTATTCACAAACCAAAAGAAGTTTTTGCTTATTCATGAGACCATTAAATTTTATTTAAGTAATTTCACTAAAATATTAGTTACTAAAAATTACTGCAAAAACTTTTATGAGTCTCTTTTATTAGTTCTACTGTTTGTTGCCGCGATCAACTCCTTCTCTTTTCATATTCATGTTTCCACAACGATGAACATCTGCAGACTAAAAACGCTCTGTAAAATAGAAAACACAGAACCTGTATTTTCTTTGTTTTCATAAGTGCGTATGTATTAGTTTTGTTCTGCTAATGCGGGGTTGAAGCTGGATGAAATATTGTGATAAGCAACAACCACTCCCCTCAGCGAAAATTCCAACGAACTGCCATTTAATGACAGCATAATTCTTCTCGTGTGTTCTAGGTCTTTGAAAATATACGCAGCTTTTGTTTGTGAAAATATACGTTTGTATGAAAAAACAAAAAATGTCAGCATCTAAAGAAACAATCGTGTAAAAAACTTCAAGTGAAGAACTATGTTTGGTGCTACCATATTAACAAATAAGAAAATATGGTAATATAAATAATTTCCTGAAGAAGCTAACCGAAGGCTAGCGAAATATCGAAATATATACTAATATAAAATAACCTCAAAACTTAAACAAATTTATTAATTACTAAAAGAAAGAAGGTTAAAAAATTAGATACAACGGTAATATAAATATAAATCCTGGTAAAACTTATCTCAAAGTCGAACTTGTCTTTAATTTGTCACACATATTTAGATTAAAGGATAGTTGTAAATGTTGAAAATGCATTTATCCAACCGATAAAATCTCACTTTAAGATAACATCAAGTTGTAATAATGGCCCTTAATTATATAGATTTACAATAGCATTTAAATATTTTATAGTCAAATCAAAATAATCACCAACGATTAAATAAATTACCTACTTTTTATGTGATAATAGGTATGCATATATATTATAGTCAAACTCAAACACTAAATTCATGTATTTTAATGTAAATAAATAAATAAATTTTTAAAAGTTACGGTAACTATGTATAGAATAATTGAAATTAATATGATGAGTTTAAAATAAATACTATTTCTAATAATTAGACGAAGAAAAAAGAAAAGGAAGGTGCAATTGCTCAAAGAAAAGAGTGAAATTGTTCTTAAAGCAGACGTAGACGACAACCTGGCGCATCATATTTACAAAACAAAACTTTTCCACGCACCACACCAAGTTAGCTCGTTATCCTCGACCTATGCCTTTACATGGGAAGAACGACCCAATCATTTTTTGTTTGACGTCTCTTTATATTCTTCTCCGTAGAATACTTTACAAATAAATTAACAAAGTATCGATGCACAGATCCCAACTGGGTGCTTCAGCCCGGATGTCGGAGATGTTATTAACCAAGAATGATATCATTCTTGTTATTAACCTTATTCTCTTTTCCATTACTGTGAATTACTGTACACGATCTATGTCTTTACATAAGAAGTAGAACGTAGTTAACCACGGAAAAATCCTCAGAAGAACCGTAAACCTATACAGTTATACGAGTTATTGGAATTAACTAATGCGAGACGCAAAACTCGACAGAGAAAATGATCAGTGGTGCACTTATGAAATAATTGCCAACGAGTCTTAATGTTGACTGACCCTGCTTTGGGACTCTCGATATCAGCATTTGGATTAAAATTTATTACTTGTTTCTCTTGCGAATCTTCCTCCTGAATACTACTGGATCGCGTCGTCTTGATGGCATTTTGCTTCCGCTTTCATCTAGTCAAGTCCCAGTCAGCAGTAAACTACAAGTTTATTTGTTGAAGCTGAAAAAATAAAAACTAATTTGTTAAAATATACATTACCACAACGATTCTTCGTGCAATATCTGTAAAATACATAAAAATAAATAAGAAACTACAGAGTTTAAGATATTGTACTAACCACGTTCTGTCTAACCTCCGCTGCCATTTTTAGAAATAAATTTTGCTGAAGTATATTGTGCTGCCATACGTTTTAGAAGAACAAATGGAATGAAATAAATAAAGACCAGACCAGCAAATATATATAAATATATATATATACATATATATATATATATATATATATATATATGTATATATATATATATATATATATATATATATATATATATATATTTTATATATCTTCGCGCATTTGTTCTGGAACATCAAGGCTACCATATGAAATAATTTTGTAAACTATTTGTGTAAGTTTTACAATTGGGCAATACCACTATTTATTTAATTTTGTTTATAACAATATTCACCAGTTATATATTTTTAATGCCAAGCAATACAAAACAAGCGCTCCGTATTTTATTATATACACAAACAATATGAAACAAGTGCGTTGTTGTACATACAAAAGTATAAAACAAGTTCTATATTATATAATACATGTGTACATATAATATGATGTGGCATCTCAGTTCTACTATACTTAAAAAATCAAACTTACTGGCAGCACCGTTGCAATGTTTCGGAAAGTGAATTAAAATTAAACCAATTCAGGTTCCGAAACATGTTACTATCTTTCGGTCTCTCTATCTAAAACAGAAACGTCAAACTACATATACAAAAAAATGTCTCAGAATGTGGAATTTGTTTCGAAACCATGGGTGAATCCAGCTTTAGGCTCATTATTACAACTTGGCGACAAAGTTGGTGGTAGTAAATGCCAACGTTAGCATAAGTCGATAAAGTGGTCGGTAGCAGCTTTCCATTATTACAACTTGCCGGTAATATTAAATGTATATATCTTGTGTGGCAAATACCGACTACTTTTGAAAGATTATTTTACGGTTCATAAGAATTTATGTATGAACTCTCAAATTTATACATTTATAATAAATTGTCATAAATGAAAATATATTTTTTTTTATATTCGCGTTCAAGAATTAATTGGTTAATATTTTTTCTAGTTGTTCGCATACATGTATGAACATACATACACGCGTATGAATATAGAAAAATAAAATACATGCTCTACTCAAACTTGACTTTCGTATTCATCGCTCTCATTAATGTGTGTGTTCGAAAATGTCATTGGTTGGTTTTATCAAGTTAAATATACATGAATAACAGAATTTGTTTTGAGAGTGTTCGTGAATAACAATTTTACACTGTTGAATGTACATGAATAACATAATTTATTTTAAAAATGTTCGTGAATAACAATTTTACAGTGTTGAATGTGCATGAATAACAAAATTAATTTTTAAAGTGTTCGTGTATAAAAACTTTACAGTGTTGAATGTACATGAATAACAGAATTTATTTTAAAAACGTTCGTGAATACAAAATTTTACAGCGTCGAGTATACATGAATAAAAAAAATTTATTTAATGTGTGCATAAATAAGGGATGTGATGAATAACAGATTTTGATTTACATACGTATAACATATGGAAATGAAGAATATAAGAACTTTGTGCAATTGTTGAATAATGATATATTGAATTAAAGTAAGATTTTGGTAATAGGAAAAATTTATAGTATTATATATATATATATATATATATATATATATATGTATTATATTTTAAAATATATTTTAAATTTTTTTACCTTAACTTTTAAAGTTATATCTTAACATGACCATGGGCAGTGCAACATACCTTGTATTACTATAAATTATTCTATGACTTTGGCAGATTTGGGCATCTGGCATGTAAATATATTTATATTAGAGTCTAATTAAATTAGTACCAGTGCTTTTAGCAAGTTGCAATTGAATAGATATTGGCAAGGAACACTTCAATTGATGTCTAGAGTTTATTCGGAAGTTAAAAAATTAAATGTATTTTCGGGCTAAATTATCAGCTCACTTGTTATTATTAATAGAAATTATTTGAGATTATAAGTAAGCATTTAGAAAAATTTTTTTTGGGAATTACCATATGCATAAAGGTACGTTTGGATGGATGTGTACCTGGAGGTTATGATAGCATTTCATCCATACGTACATATTGTTACGTTTTAAGACCTTTTCGTAAAAACGGTTTTATTGCTTCAAATTAAAACACGGACAAACAAATTTTAGCAATATAATGCGGCAACACTTTATTTATTTCTTTATTAACATGAGTATTTGTACTACTCAACACTTAGCGATGTTAACACGTCTATATTTGAAATCACACCTACTCGCTGAGCTCTGGCAGCGCCTCTATATAGCAAAAATGACGTCGTCTGTCAACTTCGCGAAACTTCTGGGAATGGTTGTGCTTTACTTAACGTGTAGCTATATACGTGTGTTTGTATACATGACAATGCTGACTTGTGTGTTTTGCTTATGGTGACTATGTGTCGTTGTATGTATGAGTGTTCTGTGTGTTTTGTGGTTTTGTTTCTTCTTCTCCTATGTGTATATGGCTGTGTATACTTGTGATCCTGTTTAGCTTTATTAGCAGCTAATACTTGCATACAATATCATTAAGAATAGCATCTCTTAGCATTTATGTTGTAAGGTTTTTCGTTGTTGTTGCTTACACTTATTATTGGTACAGCCTCGAATGATCTTGTATATTCTGGAGCATTCCATTTCCGTTAATTTGAATATTATCTATATTGTGTTGACCAGGGTTGTAACATTTTTACAACTAGAGATTAATTGGCAGTGCTGCCAAGTACATATGCCAATTTGCGTTTTATTTAAATCTATTTTTAATCTTTGTAACAATATGATTATATACAAAGTCATAAAATATATTCAATATATGTATGCATGTATGAATGTTATTTGGCCAACTCTTTCCCAGTGTTTCAAAATTAATTCTGTTATTCATGTACATTCAACGCTGTAAAATTGTTATTCACGAACATTTTTAAAATAAATTATATTATTCATGTACATTCCACACTGTAAAATTGTTATTCACGGACACTCTCAAAATAAATTCTGTTATTCATGTACATCAACGCTGTTAAAATTTTTGTTTGCGAACATATATAACTTATATTCTGTTATTCATGTATATTCAACTTGATAGAATTTGTTTACTCTTCTTTTTTTAGTGGTAATGCAAAATATAATTTAATGCTCTCACCATATGTGTATGAACAGAAATTCTTGCTTATGTTTATTCATGTATGAATACAAATAAAATACAATTCAAGTACCCGCATACAAGACGAATAAAGGGAAATATTTTGGTTTTGTCAAACACGAATAGAACACATTACAAAATAATATAACTATTCGTGTTCATGTATATGAGTGATAAATGAGTGAATATTTGGAACGCTGGATTATTTAGATCGCGAAATATTGTAGTGGCAACGACGCACTTGTTTTTACCTTTGTGCTTGTACAGACCAGACTAATTTTAAGTCCGCACAATTTTTATTCTTTTCAAAACACACGGGATGAATTCATCTGAGTGTGTTAATATTTCTTTGTGTATTATTTTTCGTTCGCTGTACACATGCGTTTTGTAACAAAATTAGCGGATAAGTGATGAGAAATGGGCAAGAATCTTAGGAGAAATTTCTAGTTTCATTATAAATACATTTTCATGTAAATAAATAAATAATAACATTATTTATATTGTTAACTAATGTTTTTATAGTTTATATATAATTGTTTTTTTAAGATAAATAAGCAAACGAAAACAAAGTATGTATGTATGTAGCGCAATTTGCACAAACATGAAAAGTGAATTTTTAAAGGTACATACATACATAGAAGATTATTTTCTCAAACATAATTAAAAAGACTATTCACAAACCAAAAGAAGTTTTTGCTTAGTCATGCGACCATTAAATTTTATTTAAGTAATTTCACTAAAATATTGCTGAAATTTTCTGTAATCAAAAATTTTTACTTTTATTAGTTACTAAAAATTACTGCAAAAACTTTTATGAGTCTCTTTTATTAGTTCTACTGTTTGTTGCCGCTATCAACTCCTTCTCTTTTCATATTCATGTTTCCACAACGATGAACATCTGCAGACTAAAAACGCTCTGTAAAATAGAAAACACAGAACCTGTATTTTCTTTGTTTTCATAAGTGCGTATGTATTAGTTTTGTTCTGCTAATGCGGGGTTGAAGCTGGATGAAATATTGTGATAAGCAACAACCACTCCCCTCAGCGAAAATTCCAACGAACTGCCATGTAATGACAGCATAATTCTTCTCGTGTGTTCTAGGTCTTTGAAAATATACGCAGCTTTTGTTTGTGAAAATATACGTTTGTATGAAAAAACAAAAAATGTCAGCATCTAAAGAAACAATCGTGTAAAAAACTTCAAGTGAAGAACTATGTTTGGTGCTACCATATTAACAAATAAGAAAATATGGTAATATAAATAATTTCCTGAAGAAGCTAACCGAAGGCTAGCGAAATATCGAAATATATACTAATATAAAATAACCTCAAAACTTAAACAAATTTATTAATTACTAAAAGAAAAAAGGTTAAAAAATTAGATACAACGGTAATATAAATATAAATCCTGGTAAGACTTATCTCAAAGTCGAACTTGTCTTTAATTTGTCACACATATTTAGATTAAAGGATAGTTGTAAATGTTGAAAATGCATTTATCCAACCGATAAAATCTCACTTTAAGATAACATCAAGTTGTAATAATGGTTGTAATTATATAGATTTACAATAGCATTTAAATATTTTATAGTCAAATCAAAATAATCACCAACGATTAAATAAATTACCTACTTTTTATGTGATAATAGGTATGCATATATATTATAGTCAAACTCAAACACTAAATTCATGTATTTTAATGTAAATAAATAAATAAATTTTTAAAAGTTACGGTAACTATGTATAAAATAATTGAAATTAATATGATGAGTTTAAAATAAATACTATTTCTAATAATTAGACGAAGAAAAAAGAAAAGGAAGGTGCAATTGCTCAAAGAAAAGAGTGAAATTCTTCTTAAAGCAGACGTAGACGACAATCTGGCGCATCATATTTACAAAACAAAACTTTTCAACGCACCACACCAAGTTAGCTCTTTATCCTCGACCTATGCCTTTACATGGGAAGAACGACCCAAAAATTTTTTGTTTAACGTCTCTTTATATTCTTCTCCGTAGAATACTTTACAAATAAATTAACAAAGTATCGATGCACAGATCCCAACTGGGTGCTTCAGCCCGGATGTCGGAGATGTTATTAACCAAGAATGATATCATTCTTGTTATTAACCTTATTCTCTTTTCCATTACTGTGAATTACTGTACACGATCTATGTCTTTACATAAGAAGTAGAACGTAGTTAACCATGGAAAAATCCTCAGAAGAACCGTAAACCTATACAGTTATACGAGTTATTGGAATTAACTAATGCGAGACGCAAAACTCGACAGAGAGAATGATCAGTGGTGCACTTATGAAATAATTGCCAACGAGTCTTAATGTTGACTGACCTTGCTTTGGGACTCTCGATATCAGCATTTGGATTAAAATTTATTACTTGTTTCTCTTGCGAATCTTCCTTCTGAATACTACTGGATCGCGTCGTTTTGATGGCATTTTGCTTCCGCTTTCATCTAGTCAAGTCCCAGTCAGCAGTAAACTACAAGTTTATTTGTTGAAGCTGAAAAAATAAAAACTAATTTGTTAAAATATACATTACCACAACGATTCTTCGTGCAATATCTGTAAAATACATAAAAATAAATAAGAAACTACAGAGTTTAAGATATTGTACAAACCACGTTCTGTCTAACCTCCGCTGCCATTTTTAGAAATAAATTTTGCTGAAGTATATTGTGCTGTCATACGTTTTAAAAGAACAAATGGAATGAAATAAATAAAGACCAGACTTATATATCTTCGCGCATTTGTTCTGGAACATCAAGGTTACCATATGAAGTAATTTTGTAAACTGTTTTATAAAAAAGTATAAAACAAGTTCTATATTATATAATACATGTGTACATATAATATGATGTGGCATCTCAGTTCTACTATACTTAAAAAATCAAACTTACTGGCAGCACAGTTGCAATGTTTCGGAAAGTGAATTAAAATTAAACCAATTCAGGTTCCGAAACATGTTACTATCTTTCGCTCTCTCTATCTAAAACAGAAACGTCAAACTACATATAAAAAAAAATGTTTCAGAATGTGGAATTTGTTTTGAAACCATGGGTGAATCCAGCTTTAGGCTCATTATTACAACTTGGCGACAAAGTTGGTGGTAGTAAATGCCAACGTTAGCATAAGTCGATAAAGTGGTCGGTAGCAACTTTCCATTATTACAACTTGCCGGTAATATTAAATGTATATTTCTTATTGTGTGGCAATACTGCTAGCAAATACCGACTACTTTTGAAAGATTATTTTACGGTTCATAAGAATTTATGTATGAACTCTCAAATTTATACATTTATAATAAATTGTCATAAATGAAAATATATTTTTTTTTATATTCGCGTTCAAGGATGAATTGGTTAATGAAATTATCATATGCATAAAGGAAGGAATGTGTATATAAGAATGTACGTTTGGATGGTTGTGTACCTAGAGGTTATGATAGCATTTAATCCATACGTACATATTGTTACGTTTTTAGACCTTTTCGTAAAAACAGTTTTATTGCTTATCCATCAAGGATTCGTTTTATTGCATCAAATTAAAACACGGACAAACTAATTTTAGAAATATAATGCGGACACTTTATTTATTACTTTATTAACATGAGTATTTGTACTACTCAACACTTAGCCTCGAATGATCTTGTATATTCTGGAGCATTCCATTTCCGTTAATTTGAATATTATCTATATTGTGTTGACCAGGGTTGTAACATTTTTACAACTAGAGATTAATTGGCAGTGCTACCAAGTACATATGCCAATTTGCGTTTTATTTAAATCTATTTTTAATCTTTGTAACAATATGATTATATACAAAGTCATAAAATATATTCAATATATGTATGCATGTATGAATATTATTTGGCCAACTCTTTCCCAGTGTTTCAAAATTAATTCTGTTATTCATGTACATTCAACGCTGTAAAATTGTTATTCACGAACATTTTTAAAATAAATTATATTATTCATGTACATTCCACACTGTAAAATTGTTATTCACGGACACTCTCAAAATAAATTCTGTTATTCATGTACATCAACGCTGTTAAAATTTTTGTTTGCGAACATATATAACTTATATTCTGTTATTCATGTATATTCAACTTGATAGAATTTGTTTACTCTTCTTTTTTTAGTGGTAATGCAAAATATAATTTAATGCTCTCACCATATGTGTATGAACAGAAATTCTTGCTTATGTTTATTCATGTATGAATACAAATAAAATACAATTCAAGTACCCGCATACAAGACGAATAAAGGGAAATATTTTGGTTTTGTCAAACACGAATAGAACACATTACAAAATAATATAACTATTCGTGTTCATGTATATGAGTGATAAATGAGTGAATATTTGGAACGCTGGATTATTTAGATCGCGAAATATTGTAGTGGCAACGACGCACTTGTTTTTACCTTTGTGCTTGTACAGACCAGACTAATTTTTAGTCCGCACAATTTTTATTCTTTTCAAAACACACGGGATGAATTCATCTGAGTGTGTTAATATTTCTTTGTGTATTATTTTTCGTTCGCTGTACACATGCGTTTTGTAACAAAATTAGCGGATAAGTGATGAGAAATGGGCAAGAATCTTAGGAGAAATTTCTAGTTTCATTATAAATACATTTTCATGTAAATAAATAAATAATAACATTATTTATATTGTTAACTAATGTTTTTATAGTTTATATATAATTGTTTTTTTAAGATAAATAAGCAAACGAAAACAAAGTATGTATGTATGTAGCGCAATTTGCACAAACATGAAAAGTGAATTTTTAAAGGTACATACATACATAGAAGATTATTTTCTCAAACATAATTAAAAAGACTATTCACAAACCAAAAGAAGTTTTTGCTTAGTCATGCGACCATTAAATTTTATTTAAGTAATTTCACTAAAATATTGCTGAAATTTTCTGTAATCAAAAATTTTTACTTTTATTAGTTACTAAAAATTACTGCAAAAACTTTTATGAGTCTCTTTTATTAGTTCTACTGTTTGTTGCCGCTATCAACTCCTTCTCTTTTCATATTCATGTTTCCACAACGATGAACATCTGCAGACTAAAAACGCTCTGTAAAATAGAAAACACAGAACCTGTATTTTCTTTGTTTTCATAAGTGCGTATGTATTAGTTTTGTTCTGCTAATGCGGGGTTGAAGCTGGATGAAATATTGTGATAAGCAACAACCACTCCCCTCAGCGAAAATTCCAACGAACTGCCATGTAATGACAGCATAATTCTTCTCGTGTGTTCTAGGTCTTTGAAAATATACGCAGCTTTTGTTTGTGAAAATATACGTTTGTATGAAAAAACAAAATATGTCAGCATCTAAGGAAACAATCGTGCAAAAAACTTCAAGTGAAGAACCATGTTTGGTGCTACCATATTAACAAATAAGAAAATATGGTAATATAAATAATTTCCTGAAGAAGCTAACCGAAGGCTAGCGAAATATCGAAATATATACTAATATAAAATAACCTCAAAACTTAAACAAATTTATTAATTACTAAAAGTGAAAAGGTTAAAAAATTAGATACAACGGTAATATAAATATAAATCCTGGTAAAACTTATCGCAAAGTCGAACTTGTCTTTAATTTGTCACACATATTTAGATTAAAGGATAGTTGTAAATGTTGAAAATGCATTTATCCAACCGATAAAATCTCACTTTAAGATAACATCAAGTTGTAATAATGGCCCTTAATTATATAGATTTACAATAGCATTTAAATATTTTATAGTCAAATCAAAATAATCACCAACGATTAAATAAATTACCTACTTTTTATGTGATAATAGGTATGCATATATATTATAGTCAAACTCAAACACTAAATTCATGTATTTTAATGTAAATAAATAAATAAATTTTTAAAAGTTACGGTAACTATGTATAGAATAATTGAATTTAATATGATGAGTTTAAAATAAATACTATTTCTAATAATTAGACGAAGAAAAAAGAAAAGGAAGGTGCAATTGCTCAAAGAAAAGAGTGAAATTGTTCTTAAAGCAGACGTAGACGACAATCTGGCGCATCATATTTACAAAACAAAACTTTTCCACGCACCACACCAAGTTAGCTCGTTATCCTCGACCTATGCCTTTACATGGGAAGAACGACCCAATCATTTTTTGTTTGACGTCTCTTTATATTCTTCTCCGTAGAATACTTTACAAATAAATTAACAAAGTATCGATACACAGATCCCAACTGGGTGCTTCAGCCCGGATGTCGGAGATGTTATTAACCAAGAATGATATCATTCTTGTTATTAACCTTATTCTCTTTTCCATTACTGTGAATTACTGTACGCGATCTATGTCTTTACATAAGAAGTAGAACGTAGTTAAACATGGAAAAATCCTCAGAAGAACCGTAAACCTATACAGTTATACGAGTTATTGGAATTAACTAATGCGAGACGCAAAACTCGACACAGAAAATAATCAGTGGTGCACTTATGAAATAATTGCCAACGAGTCTTAATGTTGACTGACCCTGCCTTGGGACTCTCGATATCAGTATTTGGATTAAAATTTATTACTTGTTTCTCTTGCGAATCTTCCTCCTGAATACTACTGGATCGCGCCGTCTTGATGGCATTTTGCTTCCGCTTTCATCTAGTCAAGTCCCAGTCAGCATTAAACTACAAGTTTATTTGTTGAAGCTGAAAAAATAAAAACTAATTTGTTAAAATATATATTACCACAACGATTCTTTGTGCAATATCTGTAAAATACATAAAAATAAATAAGAAACTACAGAGTTTAAGATATTGTACTAACCACGTTCTGTCTAACCTCCGCTGCCATTTTTAGAAATAAATTTTGCTGAAGTATATTGTGCTGTCATACGTTTTAAAAGAACAAATGGAATGAAATAAATAAAGACCAGACCAGCAAATATATATATATATATATATATATATATATATATATATATTCTTATATATCTATATATTCTTATATATCTTCGCGCATTTGTTCTGGAACATCAAGGTTACCATATGAAATAATTTTGTAAACTAAGTGTGTAAGTTTTACAATTGGGCAATACCACTATTTATTTAATTTTGTTTATAACAATATTCACCAGTTATATATTTTTAATGCCAAACAATGCAAAACAAGTGCTCCGTATTTCATTATATACACAAACAACATGAAACAAGTGCGTTGTTATACATACAAAAGTATAAAACAAGTTCTATATTATATAATACATGTGTACATATAATATGATGTGGCATCTCAGTTCTACTATAGTTAAAAAATCAGCGGAAACCGGATTTTTTTTCCAACAACAATAGCTTCTATTAATTTAATGTCCAACAACATGGGAAAGGAGTGGAAATTTTGCTTCACCCAATTTAAACTATTTCTAAGAGCATCCAACTTAGAAGACCAGTCGGATCAGCGTAAGGTTGCATTGTTGCTGCACCACATGGGTGGTAGTACTCTTGAAATATTTAACTCATTCAATGAGGACATAGACAAAGCACATACAACTCATTAGTAACCAAGTTGGAAGAATATTTTACGCCAAAAGTAAATGTTGTAATGGAAAGATATTTGTTCTTCACATGTAAACAGATGCAAAACCAAACCATTGATATGTTACAACTTTACAAAATCTGAGTTTGAACTGCGACATGTGAGGGATATATTCATATGCGGGTTATCTCCACAATTGGCTGGGATTCGTGAAAGATAACTAGCCGATTGGTCGATTTCTTTGAGTAAAGCTGTAAGAAATGACA
>OY776277.1:56150313-56162813 GCA_963675445.1 Linnaemya vulpina
GAAATAGTCCATTACCACAAGTACATAACGATTTCCGGCTTCGGTGACGGGAAAGGGACCTGCTACATCCATTGCGATCCGCTCGAATGGTGCTCCTGAGTTGTATTGTTGCAGCTGTCCCCGGCTATTTCTAACTGGGCCTTTGGCTGCTATGCACTGTGGGCAGTTTGCTATCCAGTCAGCTACGGCTTGTTGACATGCAACCCAATAAAAACGCTGCTTCAGTTTCTCAACTGTTTTTGTTACTCCAAGATGACCGCCACTGGGTCCATTATGAAACTCCTGTAAAACTTTACTTATCTTGGAGTATGGCACAACTATTAAATTTGAAGTTGTTTTGCCATCTACACTTTCGTATACGCGGTATAAACACCCTTTTATTACCTTAAGGCTGTTCCACTGAGCCCAATAAGATTTGGCGAGTGGGCTTTCAGCCGAAATTTCATTCCGGGATGGTCGTCTGTCCTCTTCTTTGGCCGCTATAATTTTCCTTAGTATATCGTCGTCCCTCTGTGCCGCTGACCAGTCTTCATCAGGGCCGATGTGCATTAGCCGAACATCCACAACGCCTTCCTTTTGCTCGGTTCTAACACAATGTTTACACTCTAAACAGCACGGTCTTCTCGAAAGAACATCCGCATTGTTATGCTTTGTACCCCTTCTATGCTCAATGCGGAAGTCGTAGCTCTGCAGGCGCTCAATCCACCTTGCCAGTTGCCCTTCAGGATTTTTAAACTGCAATAGCCATCTCAGTGCAGATTGATCGGTCCTTAATGTAAAGTGTTGACCATACAGGTACTTATGGTAATGTTTAATGCATTTCAATACCGCCAGAAGCTCACGTCGTGTCACACAGTAATTCCTCTCAGGTTTTGAGAGCACACGGCTATAGTACCCTATGACCTTCTCAGTGCCATTTACTACTTGGGATAGCACACCCCCTATGCCATAGCCGCTCGCATCAGTATCCAGCACAAATTTTTCTCCAGCTATGGGATACGCTAGCACTGGTGACGTACATAATAATTCTTTGGGTTTATGGAAGGATTTTTCCTGTGGCTCGCCCCAATGGTATGGTCTTGACTTCTTTGTCAACTCATGCAAGCTTGCAGCTACACTGGCAAAATTCGCCACAAAACGTCTGTAGTATGTGCAAAGGCCAAAAAAGCTGCGCAATTCATGAAGATTTTTAGGTTGATGCCAGTCCCTTACTGCTTTTATTTTATCTTCATCTGTTGAGATTCCGTCTGCTGTAACACGATGCCCCAAATACTTTACTTCTTTCTGGAACAATGCACATTTCTTCAAGCTGAGTTTCAATCCAGCTGATGATATTCGTTCAAGAACTTCTGCCATGTTTTTGAGGTGTTCATCAAAAGTTGTCCCCATCACGATTATGTCATCGAGATATACCAAGCATGTCTTCCAGTGAAGTCCTATCAGTACCTACTCCATTAGGCGTTCAAATGTGGCCGGAGCATTGCAGAGACCAAATGGCATGACTTTGAAATGCCATAATCCGTTGCCGACACTGAAGGCAGTTTTCTCCTTGTCTTTCTCTGCGATCTCCACTTGCCAATATCCGCTTCGCAAGTCCAGCGTAGAGAACCATTTGGTACCAGCTAGCGTGTCCAAAGTGTCATCGATCCTGGGGAGCGGATAACTGTCCTTCTTGGTTATGTCATTGAGCTTCCTGTAGTCTACGCAGAATCTAGTACTACCATCTGCTAAGAGTTCTGTTTTATTTGGATCATCATATCAGCGAACATTGAATTTATGTCCATGGTGCTGGTCGTGGCAGGAGGGTATACCTGCACATCGTCTTTGTCCTCAAACTCGTATGTCCCGATGTCCATGCCGCGATTTTTAAACTCATCTATCAGCCTCTTCTGCAGTTCAGCCTTGCTAACTGTAGTTGGCGATTCCAGCTGACTGAGCTCCTTTTTCAGCTGTTCAACTTTTAGCTCATCAAATTTCATGATTATTTATTTTAATTTTATAATGTCCTTTTTTTCCCCTTAAATTGCAATGTCCTTTTAATTATTTTTGCAATCCCACTTCTGACACCAATTGTTACGTTTTTAGACCTTTTCGTAAAAACGGTTTTATTACTTATCCTTCAAGGATTCGTTTTATTGCATCAAATTCAAACACGGAGAAATTAATTTTAGAAATAAAATGTGGCAAAACTTTATTTATCAACTTTATTTAGCGATGTTAACACGTCTATATTTGAAATCACACTGACTCTCGCTGAGCTCTGGCAACGCTTTTATATAGCAAAAATGACGTCGTCTGGTAACCTCGCGAAAGTTCTGGCATGGTGGTTGTATTTTACTTGACATGTGTGTGTTTGTATGACAATGCTGACTTGTTTGGTTTGCTTATGGTAACTATGTGTGTTTGAATGTATAAGTGTTTCTGTGTGTTTTGCCTATGGTAACTATGAGGGGTTGTATGAATGAGTGTGTGGTTTTGTTTCTTCTACGTGTATATGGCTGTGTATACTTGTGAATCTATTTAGTTTTATTAGCAGCGAATACTTGCATACAAGATCATTAAGAATAACATCTCTTAGCATTTATGTTGCTATGTATGTTGTTGTTGTGGTTTACTCTTATTGGCACAGCCTTGAATGATCTTGTATATTCTGGAGTATTCCATTTCCGTTAATTTGAATATTATCTAAATAGTGTTTGTAACATTTTGACAACTATAGATAAAATTGTCAGTGCTGCCAAGTACATATAGCCACATTGTCGTTTTATTTAAATCTATTTCTAATCTTTGTAACACTGCCGCCCACTTAAGCCTGTTCGACCCGAATAGGCATACAATCACCTCTTCAATAGTGCGCCAATCGTTCGAGATGTACTATCTTCATTTTCGACCTTGGGCTATTGTGCTTCTGTATCCGGTATACAACGTCATTCACTCTCTTAATCACTTTATATGGGCCATCCCAGTGAGTCTGTAATTTTGGGGACAATCCTTTCTTCCGTTGTGGGTTATACAGTAAAACCAATTGTCCTTCCATAAATCCCTCCGAGTTTGCTGCGCGGTCATACCTAGCCTTCATCTTGCCACTGACCATCTTGATTCTATTATGCACGAACTCATGCAGTTCGTTTAAGTCCTCCTTCTCTTGAGACGTAATAGCTCTTGAGTTGTACTGTGTTAGCTGCCCGCGGCTTCTTCTTACTGGGCCTTTGGCTGCTATACACTGTGGGCAGCTTGCTATCCAGTCGGCTACGGCCTGTCGACATCTAACCCAATAAAAACGCTGCTTCAGTTTCTCAAGTGTTTTTGTTACTCCAAGATGACCGCCACTGGGTCCATTATGAAACTCCTGTAAAACTTTACTTATCTTGGAGTATAGCACAACTATTAAATTTGAAGTTGTTTTGCCATCTACACTTTCCCATACGCGGTATAAACACCCTTTTATTACCTTAAGGCTGTTCCACTGAGCCCAATAAGATCTGGCGAGTGGGCTTTCAGCCGAAATTTCATTCCGGGATGGTCATCTGTCCTCTTCTTTGGCCGCTATAATTTTCCTTAGTATATCGTCGTCCCTCTGTGCCGCTGACCAGTCTTCATCAGGACCGATGTGCATTAGCCGAACATCCACAACGCCTTCCTTTTGCTCGGTTCTATCACAATGTTTAGACTCTAAACAGCAGGGTCTTCTTGAAAGAGCATCCTCATTGTTATGCTTTGTGCCTCTTCTATGCTCAATGCTCTTTCTTTGTTGCAAAACAGTTCTACCTCTCTTCCTTGATGCTTTGCAGCTGCGATGAAAATGACCGATCCTTCCGCAGTTGAAGCACTTAGGCTTTTCTTTGATATCACTTTCTGCCAGCAGTTGTCGCATTGCCTCCTTAAAGCTGGCAATTAGGTTGTTATCTTCCTCAGACAAAACCTCCACATTCCGCACTCTACCTGTCTTCCTTGATGCTTTGCAGCTGCGCTGAAAATGACCGATCTTTCCGCAGTTAAAGCACTTTGGCTTTTCTTTGATAGTCTTCTCTGCCAGCAGTTGTCGTATTGCCTCCTTAACGCTAGCCACTAGGTTGTTATCCTCCTCAGACAAAACCTCCACATTCCGCACTTTACATATCTGTGGCTTGAAAACCATCTTGGCAGTCTCTTGAGCCAGCGCAAATGACACAGTTTCAGCGAAAGTGGATTTCTGCGTAGCGCACACCGCCAGTTTAACATCAGAGTCGCGAATGCCATTAACGAAAGCCTCAGTTTTAAAATGGTCCACGAACGGGTGACTCTCGCCTGGATATGTGAGCTGCACTAAACGCTCGATTTCCATTGCGAAATCTTCGCGCTTATGCTCACCACCATACTTGCGCTGCAATGCTGCCATTATTTCATTATAGTTGTTTCTGCAGCTTACTGGCACAGTCTCAAGTACCTCTGCGGCGGTAGCCTTTAAGGACAAGGTCAACTCTATGGCCTTTTCTTCAGCATCCCATCCATTTCTGCTAGCAACCGTCTCGAACTAGAATTTGAAGATGCTTAATGGTACGCTGCCGTCGAAGCATGGCGCTTTTATCCGCGCAGAAACTTCCGCAACTGCTCGTACTGGCCCGCCACTACACTCCAGGTTATGCATTTTGTCCTCTAGAGCATGCAATTTCTCTTCGAACTCCTTTGCATGCTGTTCCAGGCCACTGCGTTCTAGATTTTGGACTCTATCTGCCAGCTCTGAGAATTTATTCTCGATAGAATCCACCCTCCTGTTAATGGCTTCAGAAACCTCTACCAGGGTCTCGTTCATGGCTTTATTTGACTCCTGTATTTCGGCTACAAGTTTTTCCTGCATCTTCTGATTTTCGGCTACAAGTTTTTGCTGCATCTGCTGAGAATTCTGTTTTATATCAGTTATTTCGGCTACAAGCTTGTCACTGTTGATCCTTGATGCCTCCTGCATCTGCTGAGAGTTTTGTTTTATTTCAGTTATTTCGGCAACAAGCTTGTCCTGCATCTGCTGAGAGTTTTGTTTTATATCACTTATTTCGGCTACAAGCTTTTCCTGCATCTGCTGAGAGTTCTGTTTTATTTGGATCATCATAGCAGCGAACATTGAATTTATGTCCATGCTGCTGGTCGTGGCAGGAGGGCATACCTGCACATCGTCTTTGTCCTCAAATTCGTATGTCCCGATGTCCATGCCGCGATTCTTAAACTCATCTATCAGCCTCTTCTGCAGTTCAGCCTTGTTACCTGCAGTTGACAATTCCAGCTTACTGAGCTCCTTTTTCAGCTGTTCAACTTTTAGCTCATCAAATTTTATGATTATTTATTTTAATTTTATAATGTCCTTTTTTCCCCCTTAAATTGCAATGTCCTTTTAATTATTTTTGCAATCCCAGTTCTGACACCAATTGTTACGTTTTTAGACCTTTTCGTAAAAACGGTTTTATTACTTATCCATCAAGGATTCGTTTTATTGCATCAAATTAAAACACGGACAAATTAATTTAAGTAATTTAATGCGGCAACAATTTATTTATTACTTAACACGAGTATTTGTACTACTCAACCCTCAGCGATGTTAACACGTCTATATTTGAAATCACACTGACTCTCGCTGAGCTCTGGCAGCGCCTTTATATAGCAAAAATGACGTCGTCTGGTAACCTCCCGAAAGTTCTGGCATGGTGGTTGTATTTTACTTGACATGTGTGTGTTTGTATGACAATGCTGACTTGTTTGGTTTGCTTATGGTAACTATGTGTGTTTGAATGTATGAGTGTTCTGTGTGTTTTGCCTATGGTAACTATGAGCGGTTGTATGAATGAGTGTGTGGTTTTGTTTCTTCTACGTGTATATGGCTGTGTATACTTGTGAATCTGTTTAGCTTTATTAGCAGCGAATACTTGCATACAAGATCATTAAGAATAACATCTCTTAGCATTTATGTTGCTAGGTTTGTTGTTGTTGTGGTTTACTCTTATTGGCACAGCCTTGAATGATCTTGTATATTCTGGAGTATTCCATTTCCGTTAATTTGAATATTATCTATATAGTGTTGACCAGGGTTGTAACATTTTGACAACTATAGATTAATTGGCAGTGTTACCAAGTACATATAGCCACATTGTCGTTTTATTTAAATCTATTTCTAATCTTAGAAATAGATTTAAACAAAACGACAATGTGGCTATATGTACTTGGTAACACTGCCAATTAATCTCTAGTTGTCAAAATGTTACAACCGTGGTCAACACAATATAGATAATATTCAAATTAACAGAAATGGAATACTCTGGAATATACAAGATCATACGAGGCTGTGAAAATAATAAGTGTAAATAATAAAAACGAAAAACCTAGCAACATGAATGCTAAAAGATGTTATTCTTAATGATCTTGTACGCAAGTATTCGCTGCTAATAAAGCTAAACAGGTTCACAAGTATACACATCCATATACACATAGCAGAAGAAGAAACACAACTACACAACACACAGAACACTCATACATACAACTTCACATAGCTACCATAAGCAAAACACACAAGTCAGCATTGTCATGTATACAAAAACACATATATAGCTGCATGTTAAGTAAAGTACAACCAACAACAACCATGCCCAGAAGCTTGCCGAAGTTACCAAACGACGTCACTTTGCTATATAAAGAGGCTGCCAGAGCTCAGAGAGTCAGAGTGTGATTTCAAATATAGACGTGTTAACATCGCTAAGTGTTTAGTAGAACAAATACTCGTGTGAATAAAGTAATAAATAAAGTGCTGCCGCATTATATTTCTAAAATTAATTTGTCTGTGTTTTAATTTGATGCAATTAAACGAATCCTTTAAGGATAAGTAAAAAACCGTTTTTACGGAAATGTCTAAAAACGTAACAATATATATATATATATATATATATAGATATATATATATATATATATATATATGTATATATTGATTTACTTTTATTGACCTTATCGGTTTATTATATTAATCAAGCTTATGGTCGTTTTTTATTAGATTTTATTTAGTCTAATTTTTATTCGATATTTCGTTAACAGTTTGCTAACAACTTCAGGAAATAAAAATTATTAAAATTTTATAGCCAACTGTTTTTGAAACATGACATAAAAAACTATTCACAATATTTGTTTTTCAAATTAAATAACATATAAAAATTTTTTTTTGAAATTAACAATATATGTATAGTAAAACAAACTTTTTCAACAAATTATAATGAACTTTTTATAATAAATAAATATGTATGTATAAATGTATATATATATATATATATATATATATATATATATTTATATATATATGTATACATATATATATATAAATACATACATATATATATGCATATACACATATACATATATACATACACATATATATATATATATATATATATATATATATATTTTAATTAACAATATATGTATAGTAAAACAAAATTTTTCAACATTAACAAATTATAACGAACTTTTTATAATAAATAAATATATATGTATATATGTATATATATATATATATATATATATATATATATGTATATATATATATATATATATATATATATATATATGTATATATATATATATATATATATATATATATATATATAAATATATATATATATATATATATATATATATATATATACATATATATATATATATATATATATATATACATATATATATATATATATATATATATATATATATATATATACATACATATATATATGCATATACATATATACATATATATATATATATATATATATATATATATATGTATATATGTATATGCATATATATATGTATGTATATATATATATATATATATATATATATATATATGTATATATATATATATATATATATATATATATATATGTATATATATATATATATATATATATATATATATATATAAATATATATATATATATATATATATATATATATACATATATATATATATATATATATATATATATATATACATATATATATATATATATATATATATATATATACATACATATATATATGCATATACATATATACATATATATATATATATATATATATATATATATATATTTATATATATATATATACATATATATATATATATATATATATATATATATATATATATATGCATATATATATATATATATATATATATATATACATATATATATATATATATATATATATATATACATATCTATATATATATATATATATATATATATAAATACATGTACATATGTAACTACACCAGTTTGCGCGCCACTACATGAACACATTTACAATGTATTTGAAGCAGGGAAACAGCTGAACAGGGTTGGGAAGGTCTATACAGTCTTATTTTTTATATGCAATGCAATTTTACAATAATTCAACATGCATTTGTGGAGAAGAAAAAAGTTCTGCCTACACTAGTTAGAAGTGGATATATTTATTCGAATCACTTTATGACACAAAGTGATTAAATAATATGTTAAGAGTAACCAGTTAACGCATTGAGAAACAATATACATCCGTTATCCATTCCTGCTACTGATAATTTGTTTGTAGAAATTCAAAGAGCGCGAGAGAAACAATTTGTTGTTTGTATTATACATGTTTCAACAAGAGAATGGGCTGCACAAGAAAATATTCAAACGGTAACACGGGTATTAAAACAAAAACGTGTTAACATCAGTTTGATACAGTTCTCGGATTATTTTTCATAATAAAATTTGTGTAAATAGGAACGGTTATCACATTCAACTGAGCCACCTAAAAAGTGGTGACAAACACAATACACATGAACACTGATGATGAAAGTGTAGCGACTTTCGAAAACAGCTGTTCTGCTCTGTTGTGTAAGTTGAATAAAACTGATTTTGACTTTCCTTTGTGCCTAGGAATATTTATCATCATGTCCTTCTGAGATTTCAACTAAGAACAATTAGCCTATATAAATATTATTTTATAATATTTAATTGATTTGGTTTGCTTATGGTAACTATGTGTGGTTGAATGTATGAGTGTTCTGTGTGTTTTGCCTATGGTAACCATGAGTGGTTTTATGAATGAGTGTGTGGCTTTGTTTCTTCTACGTGTATATGGCTGTGTATACTTGTGAATCTGTTTAGCTTTATTAGCAGCGAATACTTGCATACAAGATCATTAAGAATAACATCTCTTAGCATTTATGTTGCTAGGTTTGTTGTTGTTGTGGTTTACTCTTATTGGCACAGCCTTGAATGATCTTGTATATTCTGGATTATTCCATTTCCGTTAATTTGAATATTATCTATATAGTGTTGACCAGGGTTGTAACATTTTGACAACTATAGATTAATTGGCAGTGCTGCCAAGTACATATACCCACATTGTCGTTTTATTTAAATCTATTTCTAATCTTTGTAACACTGCCGCCCACTTAAGCCTGTTCGACCCGAATAAGCATACAATCACCTCTTCCATATTGCGCCAATCGTTCGAGATGTACCATCTTCATTTTCGACATTGGGCCATTGTGCTTCTGTATCCGTCATTCACTCTCTTAATCACTTTATACGGGCCATCCCAGTGAGTCTGTAATTTTGGGGACAATCCTTTCTTCCGTTGTGGGTTATACAGTAAAACCAATTGTCCTTCCATAAATCCCTCCGAGTTTGCTGCGCGGTCATACCTAGCCTTCATCTTGCCACTGACCATCTTGATTCTATTATGCACGAACTCATGCAGTTCGTTTAAGTCCTCCTTCTCTTGAGACGTAATAGCTCTTGAGTTGTACTGTGTTAGCTGCCCGCGGCTTCTTCTTACTGGGCCTTTGGCTGCTATACACTGTGGGCAGCTTGCTATTCAGTCGGCTACGGCCTGTCGACATCTAACCCAATAAAAACGCTGCTTCAGTTTCTCAAGTGTTTTTGTTACTCCAAGATGACCGCCACTGGGTCCATTATGAAACTCCTGTAAAACTTTACTTATCTTGGAGTATAGCACAACTATTAAATTTGAAGTTGTTTTGCCATCTACACTTTCCCATACGCGGTATAAACACCCTTTTATTACCTTAAGGCTGTTCCACTGAGCCCAATAAGATCTGGCGAGTGGGCTTTCAGCCGAAATTTCATTCCGGGATGGTCGTCTGTCCTCTTCTTTGGCCGCTATAATTTTCCTTAGTATATCGTCGTCCCTCTGTGCCGCTGACCAGTCTTCATCAGGACCGATGTGCATTAGCCGAACATCCACAACGCCTTCCTTTTGCTCGGTTCTATCACAATGTTTAGACTCTAAACAGCAGGGTCTTCTTGAAAGAGCATCCTCATTGTTATGCTTTGTGCCTCTTCTATGCTCAATGCTCTTTCTTGGTTGCAAAACAGTTCTACCTCTCTTCCTTGATGCTTTGCAGCTGCGATGAAAATGACCGATCCTTCCGCAGTTGAAGCACTTAGGCTTTTCTTTGATATCACTTTCTGCCAGCAGTTGTCGCATTGCCTCCTTAAAGCTGGCAATTAGGTTGTTATCTTCCTCAGACAAAACCTCCACATTCCGCACTCTACCTGTCTTCCTTGATGCTTTGCAGCTGCGCTGAAAATGACCGATCTTTCCGCAGTTAAAGCACTTTGGCTTTTCTTTGATAGTCTTCTCTGCCAGCAGTTGTCGTATTGCCTCCTTAACGCTAGCCACTAGGTTGTTATCCTCCTCAGACAAAACCTCCACATTCCGCACTTTACATATCTGTGGCTTGAAAACCATCTTGGCAGTCTCTTGAGCCAGCGCAAATGACACAGTTTCAGCGAAAGTGGATTTCTGCGTAGCGCACACCGCCAGTTTAACATCAGAGTCGCGAATGCCATTAACGAAAGCCTCAGTTTTAAAATGGTCCACGAACGGGTGACTCTCGCCTGGATATGTGAGCTGCACTAAACGCTCGATTTCCATTGCGAAATCTTCGCGCTTATGCTCACCACCATACTTGCGCTGCAATGCTGCCATTATTTCATTATAGTTGTTTCTGCAGCTTACTGGCACAGTCTCAAGTACCTCTGCGGCGGTAGCCTTTAAGGACAAGGTCAACTCTATGGCCTTTTCTTCAGCATCCCATCCATTTCTGCTAGCAACCGTCTCGAACTAGAATTTGAAGATGCTTAATGGTACGCTGCCGTCGAAGCATGGCGCTTTTATCCGCGCAGAAACTTCCGCAACTGCTCGTACTGGCCCGCCACTACACTCCAGGTTATGCATTTTGTCCTCTAGAGCATGCAATTTCTCTTCGAACTCCTTTGCATGCTGTTCCAGGCCACTGCGTTCTAGATTTTGGACTCTATCTGCCAGCTCTGAGAATTTATTCTCGATAGAATCCACCCTCCTGTTAATGGCTTCAGAAACCTCTACCAGGGTCTCGTTCATGGCTTTATTTGACTCCTGTATTTCGGCTACAAGTTTTTCCTGCATCTTCTGATTTTCGGCTACAAGTTTTTCCTGCATCTGCTGAGAATTCTGTTTTATATCAGTTATTTCGGCTACAAGCTTGTCACTGTTGATCCTTGATGCCTCCTGCATCTGCTGAGAGTTTTGTTTTATTTCAGTTATTTCGGCAACAAGCTTGTCCTGCATCTGCTGAGAGTTTTGTTTTATATCACTTATTTCGGCTACAAGCTTTTCCTGCATCTGCTGAGAGTTCTGTTTTATTTGGATCATCATAGCAGCGAACATTGAATTTATGTCCATGCTGCTGGTCGTGGCAGGAGGGCATACCTGCACATCGTCTTTGTCCTCAAATTCGTATGTCCCGATGTCCATGCCGCGATTCTTAAACTCATCTATCAGCCTCTTCTGCAGTTCAGCCTTGTTACCTGCAGTTGACAATTCCAGCTTACTGAGCTCCTTTTTCAGCTGTTCAACTTTTAGCTCATCAAATTTTATGATTATTTATTTTAATTTTATAATGTCCTTTTTTCCCCCTTAAATTGCAATGTCCTTTTAATTATTTTTGCAATCCCAGTTCTGACACCAATTGTTACGTTTTTAGACCTTTTCGTAAAAACGGTTTTATTACTTATCCATCAAGGATTCGTTTTATTGCATCAAATTAAAACACGGACAAATTAATTTAAGTAATTTAATGCGGCAACAATTTATTTATTACTTAACACGAGTATTTGTACTACTCAACCCTCAGCGATGTTAACACGTCTATATTTGAAATCACACTGACACTCGCTGAGCTCTGGCAGCGCCTTTATATAGCAAAAATGACGTCGTCTGGTAACCTCGCAAAAGTTCTGGCATGGTGGTTGTATTTTACTTGACATGTGTGTGTTTGTATGACAATGCTGACTTGTTTGGTTTGCTTATGGTAACTATGTGTGTTTTAATGTATGAGTGTTCTGTGTGTTTTGCCTATGGTAACTATGAGTGGTTGTATGAATGAGTGTGTGGTTTTGTTTCTTCTACGTGTATATGGCTGTGTATACTTGTGAATCTGTTTAGCT
>OY776277.1:56167813-56237813 GCA_963675445.1 Linnaemya vulpina
ATCAAGAATTATATTTTTATTAATGTTGAAATAGCTTTCAATGGGTGCGTTAGAAATTCTTGTTTTATCGCTTTTGTCAATTTGTACACCCATGACATTGGTCCAAAGTACCATATATGGAACATACTTTTTCATGACTAAATTATAATATTTAATATTTTTTAATTTATTTCGCATTTTGGTTTCATTATGAATTATGTCCATTTGGCTATATATTTCATAAGCTTTTCTATAAAATGGGCTCTTTTTAAATTGAGACATGGTGTTGATGTTATTTTCATTCATACCTATTTGTGAATACTCGTCTTCTTGTTTGAATATAGATTGTGAGGAATAAAAATATTTTGCTGCTTCGTTGTAGATTCCACTCACATTTTTACTGAGAAGCACATAAGTGAGGTTTTGAAACCACGTCCAAAACCCTGTGATGGAGGAGATATTTATGCCTTTCAACATTATTTTTTCGTAAAATTTTATTTGCTCATCATTTTCCGCGCACTCTTCAATATCCTTCAGGCATATTTTGAAAAAATGGCTACAGCAAACTTGAATTACAACAAAATTCAATGGAGGTCTTTCCTTAGTGTCTAATATAAAATTACATTTATTGAGGTAATTGGACATAGTATCAATGCTGTTCATAACTTTGACCAATGCGTTTATCAAAGCCCAACTCCAGTCAACGCATATTCTTTTTTAAAGTGGCCATTTTATTTTGTTTTTAACGGAAAAAACTTTAATATCCATTAGAAACTTTTTAATGTCTTCTTCATAATGGCTGGCTAGTAAAGCTTCGGCTATGGGAACCACAAACCCTTTTTTATGTTCTTCCGATACATGAATGACTAAACTGTACAAAAATACTCTCTTCGAAGAGCTATCAAATTTTTTTACAATACCGCCTGTTGCAACCATAAACAGGGTATTTCTGCTCTTTTCCATCAAAAATGCATATTTTTCGGGAAGCCGTAGTTGCTCATCAGAAAATAGATATATTTCCTGTGGAACCGATATCCTCTGAATAAAACGATTCCAATTCTTTTCCCTTTGCATGAGTAGTAAGTCGATTACAATATCGCTGTGTCTATTTCGCTGTTGGAGTATTTCACTTTTTATTTTAATAGCACTATCTTTCGTTGGTACACACTGTGTGTTTCCTACCTTAAGTACATCTCTTGATTGGCGAACAAGAAGATCGTTTCTGTAGTTTGATGGCTTTAGAGAAAATATATTTTTTTTTCTACAATTCTTTTGACGCCACGTATCTGGTGAGTTCTTACGTGTGCAGGATGAGAAATCAGAGAAGTATTAGCCATTACTATAACTTCAAATGTAAATGAGTTGATACAAAATTTATACTTTCTACAGCCTTCCTTTTCACAACATTTTGCATATATTCGCATGAATTTGTTACTTTTTGTATATGCCTGACTATTTATATTTATGGGGCAAATATTATTAAGTATCTTATAGTTTTCACGAACTAAATCTTCGACGTATTTTGTAAATTCCGATTTCTGTGTTATTTCGCCGTCTTTCATGAAGAATTCTTTTAAAAAATTCTGATGCCGCTCGTTAAAATTAAAAGTGCCAACATTAAGGAAATATCCCCCTGAAGGCTCATGTTTTTTTTTCTTGATTTTCTCCTACTTTAAATTTTTCGTTAGAAGTGCAATTGATTAAAATTTTTTTCCTAATCACGGCATATTCTTCTATTTTAGGATCTGTTTCTTTTGTGTCATTTATATTAGACAAATTGAATTTTGTTTTAGGTAAACTATCAATATTTTTTATGACTAATTCCTGTTCTTCGTCCTTAAGCAGATTTGAAAGCATTACTTGAAGCGAGTTGTTATCAAGTTGTGTGCCTGTATAAGATCGAAGTCTATTTTGAAAACCGGAGATTAATAATATACTAATTAATTTACCTTCATCAATACTTTCACCATTATTTGAGGTTCCTTTGTTAGCGCTTTCTTCTTTAAGGTAGCAATTTTCATCCAACAGACTAAACTTAGTTGAAGAAAATGGCACTCTAAACTCTAATGTATAATTACGAATGGTAAAACCTGATTTACTGCAACTATACGAATCTGTATTTATAATACAAGTATTGCTTAGCACTGAAGCTATTTCTTCAAATGATGTGCTGTTAAATTTATCTATATATACATAAATTAAAATTATTTTCATATAAAAAGAAATACAATAATAATATTGTAAATTATACCTGTATCATTATTTACAACGAAACTATTATTTTGTAATGTTTCAAAACATTCAAACTTGGTTTGTGCATTTGATACGCAATCCAGAGAACCTAATGAAAACCAAAAAAATTAATTATATTCGATATGAATCTACTCTATTTTTCTACTCCTTTATACAATTATAAAGCCATTGAATAACAAGAAAAGTATTTACAAAGCAAAATGAAAAATAAAATATAAACTAAACTCTAATGAAATCTACTATTTTTATATAAATTTCATTTAAGGTAAGAGTATGATAATATGTAAAGTAGTAAATTTCATAACCAGTGTTATATATTAAATGACTTTCATGTTATTGAATAAATTTCAGTTTGATAATTTTATAAAATATTTACCTTTTGCAGAACCATTTTTATCTACTTTCTGTTTTTTTATTTCTTTTTCCAAGTTCTCATAACCATGGTTAATGCACCATTCGCAAAAACTGTTTACTTCAGAATTCAAATCCAATTTCGCATTACTCTATTAAAATTTTCTATTATAAAAACCTTCTAACTTATATATAAATAATATAACTTACTAATAACGAAAGTTTTCTTTTCAAACGATACCGATTCTTCTTATTCGAAGCTATATGCTCCATTTGTGCATTTTGCAAAATTTTATTGGCAAATAAGAAAAAATCACTCCACTCGCACTCATTTCTATTTATCAAATAAAAAATTTTCGCTAAAAATCCAAATATTTCCTTATTAAGCATTTTCACTTTGTTTTATTTACCAGAATTAAAATTTTCCAATTCACACTTCCATTCATCACAAAATCTATGTAGAAAAGAAATCAGAGTAGCTTTTTTGGTCCATTCCAAAGAATTTAACATTATATTTTGTTATTTTGACTTCAAACCTGTTAATCCTAGTAACGTATTTTTAACATAGCATCTAAGTTCGAATGTCCAAAATTAACATTATTTTCATTTTTTTTCATAAAAAATTTCACAAATACAATTGAGACATAGCACTTGTATTTTCGGGTAGCGTAGGTCCATGGCTAAAAACGAAATAAGTTGAATATGAGTGACAAGGTAGGGTTTGGCCAAAAATGGCCAAAATCTATCCAAGATGAGCCAAAAAATAACTTATTTCAATTTTGATAGTTTTATAAAAAATTTCACAAATACAATTGAGACATAGCACTTGTATTTTAGGGTAGCGTAGGTCCATGGCTAACAACGAAATAAGTTGAATATGAGTGACAAGGTAGGGTTTGGCCAAAAATGGCCAAAATCTATCCAAGATGAGCGAAAAAATCTCTTAAGTCAATTTTGATAGTTTTATTAAAAATTTCAAAAATACAATTGAGATATAGCACTTGTATTTTCGGGTAGCGGAGGTCCATGGCTAAAAACGAAATAAGTTGAATATGAGTGACAAGGTAGGGTTTGGCCAAAAATGCCCAAAATCTATCCAAGATGAGCGAAAAAATCTCTTAAGTCAATTTTGATAGTTTTATTAAAAATTTCAAAAATACAATTGAGATATAGCACTTGTATTTTCGGGTAGCGGAGGTCCATGGCTAAAAACGAAATAAGTTGAATATAAGTGACAAGGTAAGATTTGGCCAAAAATGGCCAAAATCTATCCAAGATGAGCGAAAAAATCTCTTAAGTCAATTTTGATAGTTTTATAAAAAATTTCAAAAATACAATTGAGACATAGCACTTGTATTTTCGGGTAGCGGAGGTCCATGGCTAAGAACGAAATAAGTTGAATATGAGTGACAAGGTAGGGTTTGGCCAAAAATGGCCAAAATCTATCCAAGAAGAGCCAAAAAATCACTTAAGTCAATTTTGATAGTTTTATAAAAAGTTTCACAAATACAATTGAGACATAGCTTTTGTATTTTCGGGTAGCGGAGGTCCATGGCTAAAAACGAAATAAGTTGAATATGAGTGACAAGGTAGGGTTTGGCCAAAAATGACCAAAATCTATCCAAGATGAGCCAAAAAATCACTTAAGTCAATTTTGATAGTTTTATAAAAAGTTTCACAAATACAATTGAGACATAGCACTTGTATTTTCGGGTAGCGTAGGTCCATGGCTAAAAACGAAATAAGTTGAATAGGAGTGACAAGGTAGGGTTTGGCCAAAAATGGCCAAAATCTATCCAAGAAGAGCCAAAAAATCACTTAAGTCAATTTTGATAGCTTTATAAAAAATTTCGCAAATACAATTGAGACATAGCACTTGTATTTTCGGGTAGCGTAGGTCCATAGCTAAAAACGAAAGAAGTTGAATATGAGTGACAAGGTAGGATTTGGCCAAAAATGGCCAAAATCTATCCAAGAAGAGCCAAAAAATCACTTAAGTCAATTTTGATAGTTTTATAAAAAATTTCACAAATACAATTGAGACATAGCACTTGTATTTTCGGGTAGCGTAGGTCCATGGCTAAAAACGAAATAAGTTGAATATGAGTGACAAGGTAGGGTTTGGCCAAAATCTATCCAAGATGAGCGAAAAAATCACTTAAGTCAATTTTGATAGTTTTATTAAAAATTTCGCAAATACAATTTAGAAAAAGTACTTGTATTTTCAGTTAGCGTATGCTCGTTAATGTAATATTATATAAAAAACATATGTCGTATAGGTAAATATATCAGTGATGGCAATTAAAAACATATTTAACTTTGAGTTAAATATGTCACGACGTAAGCTCTTACGTCAAACATATTTAAATCGGCATATTTATCTTCACACACATAAAATTATTAAGTACAATTCTTGTGAAAAACAATTTAGGTTGACTTGTGCGGAAGTTGTGTTCATTGAAGTTTCGCACAAGACAAAATATGGTTATTAAACAATTGGGAGATTCACACTTCGTGCTATTTAGTCATATTGTCATAGAGTCATAAAATTTTAGACTGGTTTAAAAAGTTGTTGTTGTGCTGCATATAAAAAAGTATGTTTTTGTGTTGTCATAAAATAGCTCTAGAAATCTAAGACGAACTTTGAAAATCTTTAAGCGAGACAGCGTAATATATGTTTGCCGCCGTTACTTATATATGTTTCACGACTAAAAAGCGGATAAAAAATTACTCATATCTATATGTCTGTATATTATATCACATTTGTATAACATAAAATATATTAAGGGAACACTAAAACGCAAAAACTAAATATATACAGTTGAAAATTTTTTCTCGTTTAAATTACGTAGCTGGCAGCCACTGAACGTTTATCCATATGCCGCCGCAAAAAAAAAAATTTATTCAGCTCATAATAAGGCTGAATAAATTTAGAGTTTATATATACAACTTTATTTAGCAGACCAAGTTATGAGGGGTTGTTCACACTTGTCATATTTTTAGTGCTATTGTGAATCCCCCAAATATTTAGTTATTTATAATTTTATAAATATGCAATGTAAATAATTAAGGGAAATAAGAAATATGCAACGTATCGTCTAGAGTATTGGTCCTTATGTTGCTGTTAGTGTATTGTTGGTAGTGTGTATATAACTCCTTCCTGCCCAGTTTGAAGCGTAGGGACATAAGGAACTGAAGGGACTGTAGCTTCATCCAGCATTGTTTGCTTAGTTGTCAATGTGTATACTCTTCTCAGGATAAAAATGGTCACTCCAATGATAATTACCCATATAAAAGATTCAATTAAGTTCTGCAAATCTATCCTTGATGATATTGAAGTAATTTCGATTTGCTGGTTGAGATTGTGGTCTGATAGTTTCTTTAAGGTAATTGTTTCTATTTCGGTTGAAGTGTAAATTTCTGAAGTTGACACTGGGGCAATATATACGTCGTCCCAGAATGTGTTGATGTTGTCACTATAACTTATGTAGTTTATATACACTTCACAGTGTTTATAATGTACCACTCCCGTTCCCTTCAACGAGTGGTTATTGATTTTGCAAGTGGTCTCGATTTGTGTGTTAGGTATCTCTATAAATAGAATTAGATTAGGGTCTGGTTACCAAATTGATTGTGTCTCGCCGATGTCGTTGATAACACATTTTGCATCTTGGTTCTGAAAAAGATGGCCAATACAACTAGAGTTCGCGGTTGCTTCTTAATTTTTAAATTTTGAACAATAAAAGATATTTTCTATTTTTGAACATTTTTCTGATAAATATATGATCTTAAATTCATTAAACATTAAGTAAGGTTCTGTTATAATAATCTTAGTTTTATTAATAGGTAAAGAGATTACATGGTAAAATTTGTAGGGGGTTGGGTCAAGGTTGGGGATCTGAACATTAAAAATTATATTAGATTCATTGTAATAAGCTTGCAGTCCAAGCAACTCGTATATATTTTCTATGGATTTAGTTTTAATAGATAATAGTTTAATAGAATCTGTTCTATTTCTTCCGGATGGAAAATCAGTTTAGGAATTATATTAAGTTTAGCTAAAATAATTGCTTCTAGGATGTCATTAATATGACTTGTTAGTATGTCAATATTGTAATTAATTTGATTAAGGTACTGTATTTCTCTAATTGAATTTTCTGTGCTCTACTATATAGTTAGTATGATTTGCATGTCTATATAGGAAGAGTTCAATAGTTTTTTGTACCTCATTTATATGATTAGTTATGTTAGAAAACCTTTCAACCATATTTCAGTTAAATTTGTGGTCCTTTGTTATGGTGATCTGAAGCTTTATTTGGTTAGATTTGAGTTTTTCAATCTGATTATTTATTTCGTGGGCGTCATACGCGTCCATATTTCCTGTGATAAATATAATTGCGTGACCAACCCCATCAATTAAACCTCGTTTACTGCGTTTAGTCATTAAACTACTTAATTTTAATTCTCTAAGTTTTATCTTGGTGGTGTCAGTGTAAATTTTCGTTAAGCTATTTCTTTCGAAGATTTTAAGAGTGTTCTTAATATTGTCGATGTTTTCCCTATATATGTCCAGGTTGATAATGTGAATAAGATTTCTGTAGCCTGTCACTTGTCTTCCTGGTCCGAGATCTATTGGTAAAATACCTTTGTTATTGGTTAGGTCTCGAATCTCAATATATTGTGCCGTAATTAGAGCGGCCCTTAAAAGAAAAGATTTTTCGTTTCTTTTTAATTCGGGATTTAGGTATTTTCTGATTGTTAGTAATAGTAGTTGTGTGTAAATTACCATCCTTTACTTTATATTTAGAAAATCTCGAAGTAATTTTGTTGCGTCTGCAATTTTTTCTATATACTGTTTCATTATTTTGCCTAGATTCAGGATCTTCTCTAAATTTATTTAGTTTGTTTGTACGATTAAGAGCGGATAACTCTAGTTTTGTTTTGATTTTGGAGTATAATGTTTCCTGGAATTCATTAAGTTTTCTCAAATATTCATGTTCATTATTGCATTTCAAATCCCTGTCGAATTTGTGTGTTCTGCCATGGAAAAGCTCGAAAGGTGTTAATTTAGTGGTGGTATGCACAGAGTTGTTGTATGTTAATACAACCTCTCTAATCAATTCTTCATGATCAACATCTAATCTGCGGGTTTTTTTCTCTTCAAGAATTAGTCTATAAATTTCGGTGAATGTCGAATGGAGTCTCTCAACAGGTGAGTTACTACTAGTTTGTTGAAATGAAGTGTAGTGCAACTCAATATCATATTGTCTACAAAATTCCTTGAAAATATTACGGGAAAATTCCGATCCTTGGTCACATACAATTTTTTTTAGGGATCCCGTATGAACTCAGGAATGATTTAAGTGATTTGAGTACTGTTATACTATTCCGGTTCTCAAGCAAGTAGGGTGCTGCGAATTCTGAAAATTTATCAATAATTGTTAGATTTTGTTTATTGTTTATTGTTTATAGTATATATGTCAATGTGAAGAATGTCTAGTGGCTTAGAAGGTGTTTCAGGGAGACGAAATTTTATCTTGGGAGGTTGTCTGTCGTATTTTAGAGTTTGACACCGATCACAATTATTGATAGTTTTAGTAATTAATTCTTTCATATATGGAAAATAATATTTTCTTTTCAGATGTTCGTAACACTCAACAATTCCACGGTGATTACTATTTTCGTGGTATTCCTTTATCAATTTTTCCTGATCATCATTTTGCCTAATGTCCTCCAGAATTTCTGTGCACCTTAATAATTTGAACAGTTTACTGTGTGAAACGTATTTTGAATAAGTTTCTTGTACTATTTTAAATATGTCATCATCAGTATATATTACTTTTAGCCTGTTTGGTGGAAAAAATCGTTTGAATATATCTGTCATTATTTGTTCACTAAAATTATGTCGCCTAATTATTCGCCTCTGTCTGTTTCCGAAAACAGTTTCTAAGGTCATGGGACTTCCTAGTTCTGTTTTCTCAAGAACTACCTGCAAATTAAATTCGTTGAGTGGTCTTTCGGATATGGGGATGCCATCGTCGATGTTCTCGTCAGAGGAATGTATTGTGGTGCCCAGTGTGCCTTGATTTGAAGCAATATCGTTAATATCCATGTGATTTACGTCGATTTTTACTCTACTAAGGACGTCGGCGTTTGTGTTTTGCGCACCATTTTTATAGTGAATCTCATAGTTGAATTCCTCGAGCTTAAGTCTCCATCCAACTAATTTATAGTTCAGGTCCTTAAGACTCATTATCCACGTTAAAGGACGATGATCGGTAACAATTTTAAATTTTCGACCGTACAAGTATGGGCTAAAATACTTAGTAGCCCATACTTTTGCCAGCAACTCCTTCTTAATTGTAGAGTAGTAGAGATCTGAATCGCACAGTGTGCGACTGGTATAGCATATCGGCTTATCACTGCCAATTGCTCCTTGTTTTAATGTGGCGCCTACAGCGAATCTAAAGTCTCTGGTTGAAATCTATTTTGCATCCTTCTTGAGGCACATTGTCAGAGGTTTTACAATCTTCGCGAAGTCTTTGATAAACTTTCGGTAGTACCCGACCAACCCCAGAAAGGATTTAATTTCTTTTGGTGTCTTCGGAGTTGGGAAGTTTTTTATTGCATCTAATTTTGCAGGATTTGGCTTGATGCCGTCCGTTGAAACAATATGTCCTAGGAATGAGATTTCCTTTCTCAAAAATTCTGATTTGTCCATCTGTATTTTGAAATTAGCCATCTTCAATCTTTCAAAAACCTGCCTTAAGTTGTGGATGTGCTCGTCTAATGACGTAAGAAATATAATAATGTCGTCGAGATAGACAAGACAGATTTTACCTACAAGGTCTCTCAAGACATTGTCCATGACCCTCTGGAAAGTAGAGGGTGCCTTTTTAAGACCGAAGGGCATCCTTATATATATTCATAGTGCCCACCCTCGACTGTAAACGCAGTTTTTTGTATATCGTTTGGCTCCATTTCGATCTGGTGGAACCCGCTGGCGAGATCCAGAGTCGAAAAGTACATACATTTTCCCAGCTTATCCAGAATATCTGAAATATTCGGTAGTGGGTATCTGTCTGATACTCTCTTCTCGTTTCATTTCCTGTAGTCAATGGCAAGCCGATATTTTTGTTTCCCAATGGTGTCTTGTTTCTTAGGGACTACCCAAACAGAAGAGTTCCTAGGTGAATATATTAGCATGAATTTGTTACTTTCTGTATATGCGTGACTATTTATATATATGGGGCAAATATTATTAAGTATCTTATAGTTTTCACGAACTAAATCTTCGACGTATTTTGTAAATTCCGATTTCTGTGTTATTTCGCCGTCTTTCATGAAGAATTCTTTTAAAAAATTCTGATGCTGCTCGTTAAAATTAAAAGTGCCAACATTAAGGAAATATCCCCCTGAAGGCTCATGTTTTTTTTCTTGATTTTCTCCTACTTAAAATTTTTCGTTAGAAGTACAATTAATTCAAATTTTTTTCTTAATCACGGCATATTCTTCTATTTTAGGATCTGTTTCTTTTGTGTCATTTATATTAGACAAATTGAATTTTGTTTTAGGTAAGCTATCAATATTTTTTATGACTAATTCCTGTTCTTCGTCCTTAAGCAGATTTGAAAGCATTACTTGAAGCGAGTTGTTATCAAGTTGTGTGCCTGTATAAGATCGAAGTCTATTTTGAAAACCGGAGATTAATAATATACTAATTAATTTACCTTCATCAATACTTTCACCATTATTTGAGGTTCCTTTGTTAGCGCTTTCTTCTTTAAGGTAGCAATTTTCATCCAACAGACTAAACTTAGTTGAAGAAAATGGCGCTCTAAACTCTAATGTATAATTACGAATGGTAAAACCTGATTTACTGCAACTATATGAATCTGTATTTATAATACAAGTATTGCTTAGTACTGAAGCCATTTCTTCAAATGATGTGATGTTAAATTTATCTATATATACATAAATTAAAATTTTTTCCTTATAAAAAGAAATACAATAATAATATTGTAAATTATACCTGTATCATTATTTACAACGAAACTATTATTTTGTAATGTTTCAAAACATTCAAACTTGGTTGGTGCATTTGATACGCAATCCAGAGAACCTAATGAAAACCAAAAAAATTAATTATATTCGATATGAATCTACTCTATTTTTCTACTCCTTTATACAATTATAAAGCCATTGAATAACAAGAAAAGTATTTACAAAGCAAAATGAAAAATAAAATATAAACTAAACTCTAATGAAATCTACTATTTTTATATAAATTTCATTTAAGGTAAGAGTATGATAATATGTAAAGTAGTAAATTTCATAACCAGTGTTATATATTAAATGACTTTCATTTTATTGAATAAATTTCAGTTTAATAATTTTATAAAATATTTACCTTTTGCAGAACCATTTTTATCTACTTTCTGTTTTTTTATTTCTTTTCCAAGTTCTCATAACCATGGTTAATGCACCATTCGCAAAAACTGTTTACTTCAGAATTCAAATCCAATTTCGCATTACTCTATTAAAATTTTCTATTATAAAAACCTTCTAACTTATATATAAATAATATAACTTACTAATAACGAAATTTTTCTTTTCAAACGATACCGATTCTTCTTATTCGAAGCTATATGCTCCATTTGTGCATTTTGCAAAATTTTATTGGCAAATAAGAAAAAATCACTCCACTCGCACTCATTTCTATTTATCAAATAAAAAATTTTCGCTAAAAATCCAAATATTTCCTTATTAAGCATTTTCACTTTGTTTTATTTACCACAATTAAAATTTTACAATTTACACTTCCATTCTTCACAAAATCTATGTAGAAAAGAAATCAGAGTAGCTTTTTTGGTCCATTCCAAAGAATTTAACATTATATTTTATTATTTTGACTTCAAACCTGTTAATCCTAGTAACGTATTTTTAACATAGCATCTAAGTTCGAATGTCCAAAATTAACATTATTTTAATTTTTTTTCATAAAAAATTTCACAAATACAATTGAGACATAGCACTTGTATTTTCGGGTAGCGTAGGTCCATGGCTAAAAACGAAATAAGTTGAATATGAGTGACAAGGTAGGGTTTGGCCAAAAATGGCCAAAATCTATCCAAGATGAGCCAAAAAATAACTTATTTCAATTTTGATAGTTTTATAAAAAATTTCACAAATACAATTGAGACATAGCACTTGTATTTTAGGGTAGCGTAGGTCCATGGCTAACAACGAAATAAGTTGAATATGAGTGACAAGGTAGGGTTTGGCCAAAAATGGCCAAAATCTATCCAAGATGAGCGAAAAAATCTCTTAAGTCAATTTTGATAGTTTTATTAAAAATTTCAAAAATACAATTGAGATATAGCACTTGTATTTTCGGGTAGCGGAGGTCCATGGCTAAAAACGAAATAAGTTGAATATGAGTGACAAGGTAGGGTTTGGCCAAAAATGCCCAAAATCTATCCAAGATGAGCGAAAAAATCTCTTAAGTCAATTTTGATAGTTTTATTAAAAATTTCAAAAATACAATTGAGATATAGCACTTGTATTTTCGGGTAGCGGAGGTCCATGGCTAAAAACGAAATAAGATGAATATGAGTGACAAGGTAGGATTTGGCCAAAAATGGCCAAAATCTATCCAAGATGAGCGAAAAAATCTCTTAAGTCAATTTTGATAGTTTTATAAAAAATTTCAAAAATACAATTGAGACATAGCACTTGTATTTTCGGGTAGCGGAGGTCCATGGCTAAGAACGAAATAAGTTGAATATGAGTGACAAGGTAGGGTTTGGCCAAAAATGGCCAAAATCTATCCAAGAAGAGCCAAAAAATCACTTAAGTCAATCTTGATAGTTTTATAAAAAATTTCACAAATACAATTGAGACATAGCACTTGTATTTTCAGGTAGCGTAGGTCCATGGCTAAAAACGAAATAAGTTAAATAGGAGTGACAAGGTAAGGTTTGGCCAAAAATGGCCAAAATCTATCCAAGAAGAGCCAAAAAATCACTTAAGTCAATTTTGATAGCTTTATAAAAAATTTCACAAATACAATTGAGACATAGCACTTGTATTTTCGGGTAGCGTAGGTCCATAGCTAAAAACGAAAGAAGTTGAATATGAGTGACAAGGTAGGATTTGGCCAAAAATGGCCAAAATCTATCCAAGAAGAGCCAAAAAATCACTTAAGTCAATTTTGATAGTTTTATAAAAAATTTCAAAAATACAATTGAGACATAGCACTTGTATTTTCGGGTAGCGGAGGTCCATGGCTAAAAACGAAATAAGTTGAATATGAGTGACAAGGTAGGGTTTGGCCAAAAATGGCCAAAATCTATCCAAGAAGAGCCAAAAAATCACTTGAGTCAATTTTGATAGTTTTATAAAAAATTTCACAAATACAATTTTGACATAGCACTTGTATTTTCGGGTAGCGTAGGTCCATGGCTAAAAACGAAATAAGTTGAATATGAGTGACAAGGTAGGATTTGGCCAAAATCTATCCAAGATGAGCGAAAAAATCACTTAAGTCAATTTTGATAGTTTTATTAAAAATTTCAAAAATACAATTGAGATATAGCACTTGTATTTTCGGGTAGCGGAGGTCCATGGCTAAAAACGAAATAAGTTGAATATGAGTGACAAGGTAGGGTTTGGCCAAAAATGGCCAAAATCTATCCAAGAAGAGCCAAAAAATCACTTAAGTCAATTTTGATAGTTTTATAAAAAGTTTCACAAATACAATTGAGACATAGCAGTTGTATTTTCGGGTAGCGGAGGTCCATGGCTAAAAACGAAATAAGTTGAATATGAGTGACAAGGTAGGGTTTGGCCAAAAATGGCCAAAATCTATCCAAGAAGAGCCAAAAAATCACTTAAGTCAATTTTTATAGTTTTATAAAAAATTTCACAAATACAATTGAGACATAGCACTTGTATTTTCGGGTAGCGTAGGTCCATGGCTAAAAACGAAATAAGTTGAATATGAGTGACAAGGTAGGGCTTGGCCAAAAATGGCCAAAATCAATCCAAGATGAGCCAAAAAATCACTTAAGTCAATTTTGATAGTTTTATAAAAAATTTCACAAATACAATTGAGACATAGCGCTTGTATTTTCGGTTAGCGTAGGTCCATGGCTAAAAACGAAATAAGTTGAATATGAGTGACAAGGTAGGGTTTGGCCAAAAATGTCCAAAATCTATCCAAGAAGAGCCAAAAAATCACTTAAGTCAATTTTGAGAGCTTTATAAAAAATTTCACAAATACAATTGAGACATAGCACTTGTATTTTCGGGTAGCGTAGGTCCACAGCTAAAAATGAAAGAAGTTGAATATGAGTGACAAGGTAGGATTTGGCCAAAAATGGCCAAAATCTATCCAAGAAGAGCCAAAAAATCTCTTAAGTCAATTTTGATAGTTTTATTAAAAATTTCAAAAATACAATTGAGATATAGCACAAGGTAGGGTTTGGCCAAAAATGGCCAAAATCTATCCAAGAAGAGCCAAAAAATCACTTGAGTCAATTTTGATAGTTTTATAAAAAATTTCACAAATACAATTTTGACATAGCACTTGTATTTTCGGGTAGCGTAGGTCCATGGCTAAAAACGAAATAAGTTGAATATGAGTGACAAGGTAGGATTTGGCCAAAAATGGCCAAAATCTATCCAAGAAGAGCCAAAAAATCTCTTAAGTCAATTTTGATAGTTTTATTAAAAATTTCAAAAATACAATTGAGATATAGCACAAGGTAGGGTTTGGCCAAAAATGGCCAAAATCTATCCAAGAAGAGCCAAAAAATCACTTGAGTCAATTTTGATAGTTTTATAAAAAATTTCACAAATACAATTGAGACATAGCACTTGTATTTTCGGGTAGCGTAGGTCCATGGCTAAAAACGAAATAAGTTGAATATGAGTGACAAGGTAGGGCTTGGCCAAAAATGGCCAAAATCAATCCAAGATGAGCCAAAAAATCACTTAAGTCAATTTTGATAGTTTTATAAAAAATTTCACAAATACAATTGAGACATAGCGCTTGTATTTTCGGTTAGCGTAGGTCTATGGCTAAAAACGAAAAAAGTTGAATATGAGTGACAAGGTAGGGTTTGGCCAAAAATGTCCAAAATCTATCCAAGAAGAGCCAAAAAATCACTTAAGTCAATTTTGAGAGCTTTATAAAAAATTTCACAAATACAATTGAGACATAGCACTTGTATTTTCGGGTAGCGTAGGTCCACAGCTAAAAATGAAAGAAGTTGAATATGAGTGACAAGGTAGGATTTGGCCAAAAATGGCCAAAATCTATCCAAGAAGAGCCAAAAAATCTCTTAAGTCAATTTTGATAGTTTTATTAAAAATTTCAAAAATACAATTGAGATATAGCACAAGGTAGGGTTTGGCCAAAAATGGCCAAAATCTATCCAAGAAGAGCCAAAAAATCACTTGAGTCAATTTTGATAGTTTTATAAAAAATTTCACAAATACAATTTTGACATAGCACTTGTATTTTCGGGTAGCGTAGGTCCATGGCTAAAAACGAAATAAGTTGAATATGAGTGACAAGGTAGGATTTGGCCAAAATCTATCCAAGATGAGCGAAAAAATCACTTAAGTCAATTTTGATAGTTTTATTAAAAATTTCAAAAATACAATTGAGATATAGCACTTGTATTTTCGGGTAGCGGAGGTCCATGGCTAAAAACGAAATAAGTTGAATATGAGTGACAAGGTAGGGTTTGGCCAAAAATGGCCAAAATCTATCCAAGAAGAGCCAAAAAATCACTTAAGTCAATTTTGATAGTTTTATAAAAAGTTTCACAAATACAATTGAGACATAGCAGTTGTATTTTCGGGTAGCGGAGGTCCATGGCTAAAAACGAAATAAGTTGAATATGAGTGACAAGGTAGGGTTTGGCCAAAAATGGCCAAAATCTATCCAAGAAGAGCCAAAAAATCACTTAAGTAAATTTTTATAGTTTTATAAAAAATTTCACAAATACAATTGAGACATAGCACTTGTATTTTCGGGTAGCGTAGGTCCATGGCTAAAAACGAAATAAGTTGAATATGAGTGACAAGGTAGGGTTTGGCCAAAAATGGCCAAAATCTATCCAAGATGAGCCAAAAAATCACTTAAGTCAATTTTGATAGTTTTATAAAAAATTTCACAAATACAATTGAGACATAGCGCTTGTATTTTCGGTTAGCGTAGGTCCATGGCTAAAAACGAAATAAGTTGAATATGAGTGACAAGGTAGGGTTTGGCCAAAAATGTCCAAAATCTATCCAAGAAGAGCCAAAAAATCACTTAAGTCAATTTTGAGAGCTTTATAAAAAATTTCACAAATACAATTGAGACATAGCACTTGTATTTTCGGGTAGCGTAGGTCCACAGCTAAAAATGAAAGAAGTTGAATATGAGTGACAAGGTAGGATTTGGCCAAAAATGGCCAAAATCTATCCAAGAAGAGCCAAAAAATCACTTAAGTCAATATTGATAGTTTTATAAACAATTTCACAAATACAATTGAGACATAGCACTTGTATTTTCGGGTAGCGTAGGTCCATGGCTAAAAAACGAAATAAGTTGAATATGAGTGACAAGGTAGGGTTTGGCCAAAAATGGCCAAAATCTATCCAAGATGAGCGAAAAAATCACTTAAGTCAATTTTGATAGTTTTATTAAAAATTTCGCAAATACAATTTAGAAAAAGTACTTGTACTTTCAGTTAGCGTATGCTCGTTAATGTAATATTATCTAAAAAACATATGTCGTATAGGTAAGTATGTCAGTGATGGCACTTAAAAACATATTTAACTTTGAGTTAAATATGTCACGACGTAAGCTCTTACGTCAAACATATTTAAATCGGCATATTTATCTTCACACACATAAAATTATTAAGTACAATTCTTGTGAAAAACAATTTAGGTTGACTTGTGCGGAAGTTGTGTTCATTGAAGTTTCGCACAAGACAAAATATGGTTATTAAACAATTGGGAGATTCACACTTCGTGCTATTTAGTCATATTGTCATAGAGTCATACAATTTTAGACTGGTTTAAAAAAGTTGTTGTTGTGCTGCATATAAAAAAGTCATAAAATAATAGCACTCTTTCTGGTATGTTTTTGTGTTGTCATAAAATAGCTCTAGAAATCTAAGACGAACTTTGAAAATCTTTAAGCGAGACAGCGGTAATATATGTTTGCCGCCGTTACTTATATATGTTTCACGACTAAAAAGCGGATAAAAAATTATTCATATCTATATGTCTGTATATTATATCACATTTTTATAACATAAAATATATTAAGGGAACACTAAAACGCAAAAACTAAATATATACAATTGAAAATTTTTTCTCGTTTAAATTACGTAGCTGGCAGCCACTGAACGTTTATCCATATGCCGCCGCATATTCAGCTTATAATAAGGCAGCAGCTGTTAGAGTTTATATATACAACTTTATTTAGCAGACCAAGTTATGAGGGGTTGTTCACACTTGTCATATTTTTAGTGCTATTATTTTATGACTTATGACTCTATGACTACAGTGTGAATCCCCCAAATATTTAGTTATTTATAATTTTATAAATATGCAATGTAAATAATTAAGGGAAATAAGAAATATGCAACGTATCGTCTAGGGTATTGGTCCTTATGTTGCTGTTAGTGTATTGTTGGTAGTGTGTATATAACTCCTTCCTGCCCAGTTTGAAGCGTAGGGACAGGAGGAACTGAAGCGACTGTAGCTTCATCCAGGATTGTTTGCTTAGTTGTCAATGTGTATACTCTTCTCAGGATAAAAATGGTCACTCCAATGATAATTACCCATATAAAAGATTCAATTAAGTTCTGCAAATCTATCCTTGATGATATTGAAGTAATTTCGATTTGCTGGTTGAGATTGTGGTCTGATAGTTTCTTTAAGGTAATTGTTTCTATTTCGGTTGAAGTGTAAATTTCTGAAGTTGACACTGGGGCAATATATACGTCGTCCCAGAATGTGTTGATGTTGTCACTATAACTTATGTAGTTTATATACACTTCACAGTGTTTATAATGTACCACTCCCGTTCCCTTCAACGAGTGGTTATTGATTTTGCAAGTGGTCTCGATTTGTGTGTTAGGTATCTCTATAAATAGAATTAGATTAGGGTCTGGTTGCCAAATTGATTGTGTCTCGCCGATGTCGTTGATAACACATTTTGCATCTTGGTTCTGAAAAAGATGGCCAATACAACTAGAGTTCGCGGTTGCTTCTTAATTTTTAAATTTTGAACAATAAAAGATATTTTCTATTTTTGAACATTTTTCTGATAAATATATGATCTTAAATTCATTAAACATTAAGTAAGGTTCTGTTATAATAATCTTAGTTTTATTAATAGGTAAAGAGATTACATGGTAAAATTTGTAGGGGGTTGGGTCAAGGTTGGGGATCTGAACATTAAAAATTATATTAGATTCATTGTAATAAGCTTGCAGTCCAAGCAACTCGTATATATTTTCTATGGATTTAGTTTTAATAGATAATAGTTTAATAGAATCTGTTCTATTTCTTCCGGATGGAAAATCAGTTTAGGAATTATATTAAGTTTAGCTAAAATAATTGCTTCTAGGATGTCATTAATATGACTTGTTAGTATGTCAATATTGTAATTAATTTGATTAAGGTAGTGTATTTCTCTAATTGAATTTTCTGTGCTCTACTATATAGTTAGTATGATTTGCATGTCTATATAGGAAGAGTTCAATAGTTTTTTGTACCTCATTTATATGATTAGTTATGTTAGAAAACCTTTCAACCATATTTCAGTTAAATTTGTGGTCCTTTGTTATGGTGATCTGAAGCTTTATTTGGTTAGATTTGAGTTTTTCAATCTGATTATTTATTTCGTGGGCGTCATACGCGTCCATATTTCCTGTGATAAATATAATTGCGTGACCAACCCCATCAATTAAACCTCGTTTACTGCGTTTAGTCATTAAACTACTTAATTTTAATTCTCTAAGTTTTATCTTGGTGGTGTCAGTGTAAATTTTCGTTAAGCTATTTCTTTCGAAGATTTTAAGAGTGTTCTTAATATTGTCGATGTTTTCCCTATATATGTCCAGGTTGATAATGTGAATAAGATTTCTGTAGCCTGTCACTTGTCTTCCTGGTCCGAGATCTATTGGTAAGATACCTTTGTTATTGGTTAGGTCTCGAATCTCAATATATTGTGCCGTAATTAGAGCGGCCCTTAAAAGAAAAGATTTTTCGTTTCTTTTTAATTCGGGATTTAGGTATTTTCTGATTGTTAGTAATAGTAGTTGTGTGTAAATTACCATCCTTTACTTTATATTTAGAAAATCTCGAAGTAATTTTGTTGCGTCTGCAATTTTTTCTATATACTGTTTCATTATTTTGCCTAGATTCAGGATCTTCTCTAAATTTATTTAATTTGTTTGTACGATTAAGAGCGGATAACTCTAGTTTTGTTTTGATTTTGGAGTATAATGTTTCCTGGAATTCATTAAGTTTTCTCAAATATTCATCTTCATTATTGCATTTCAAATCCCTGTCGAATTTGTGTGTTCTGCCATGGAAAAGCTCGAAAGGTGTTAATTTAGTGGTGGTATGCACAGAGTTGTTGTATGTTAATACAACCTCTATAATCAATTCTTCATGATCAACATCTAATGTGCGGGTTTTTTTCTCTTCAAGAATTAGTCTATAAATTTCGGTGAATGTCGAATGGAGTCTCTCAACAGGTGAGTTACTACTAGTTTGTTGAAATGAAGTGTAGTGCAACTCAATATCATATTGTCTACAAAATTCCTTGAAAATATTACGGGAAAATTCCGATCCTTGGTCACATACAATTTTTTTAGGGATCCCGTATGAACTCAGGAATGATTTCAGTGATTTGAGTACTGTTATACTATTCCGGTTCTCAAGCAAGTAGGGTGCTGCGAATTCTGAAAATTTATCAATAATTGTTAGATTTTGTTTATTGTTTATAGTATATATGTCAATGTGAAGAATGTCTAGTGGCTTAGAAGGGGTTTCAGGGAGACGAAATTTTATCTTGGGAGGTTGTCTGTCGTATTTTAGAGTTTGACACCGATCACAATTATTGATAGTTTTAGTAATTAATTCTTTCATATATGGAAAATAATATTTTCTTTTCAGATGTTCGTAACACTCAACAATTCCACGGTGATTACTATTTTCGTGGTATTCCTTTATCAATTTTTCCTGATCATCATTTTGCCTAATGTCCTCCAGAATTTCTGTGCACCTTAATAATTTGAACAGTTTACTGTGTGAAACGTATTTTGAATAAGTTTCTTGTACTATTTTAAATATGTCATCATCAGTATATATTACTTTTAGCCTGTTTGGTGGAAAAAATCGTTTGAATATATCTGTCATTATTTGTTCACTAAAATTATGTCGCCTAATTATTCGCCTCTGTCTGTTTCCGAAAACGGTTTCTAAGGTCATGGGACTTCCTAGTTCTGTTTTCTCAAGAACTACCTGCAAATTAAATTCGTTGAGTGGTCTTTCGGATATGGGGATGCCATCATCGATATTCTCGTCAGAGGAATGTATTGTGGTGCCCTGTGTGCCTTGATTTGAAGCAATATCGTTAATATCCATGTGATTTACGTCGATTTTTACTCTACTAAGGACGTCGGCGTTTGTGTTTTGCGCACCATTTTTATAGTGAATCTCATAGTTGAATTCCTCGAGCTTAAGTCTCCATCCAACTAATTTATAGTTCAGGTCCTTAAGACTCATTATCCACGTTAAAGGACGATGATCGGTAACAATTTTAAATTTTCGACCGTACAAGTATGGGCTAAAATACTTAGTAGCCCATACTTTTGCCAGCAACTCCTTCTTAATTGTAGAGTAGTAGAGATCTGAATCGCACAGTGTGCGACTGGTATAGCATATCGGCTTATCACTGCCAATTGCTCCTTGTTTTAATGTGGCGCCTACAGCGAATCTAAAGTCTCTGGTTGAAATCTATTTTGCTATCCTTCTTGAGGCACATTGTCAGAGGTTTTACAATCTTCGCGAAGTCTTTGATAAACTTTCGGTAGTACCCGACCAACCCCAGAAAGGATTTAATTTCTTTTGGTGTCTTCGGAATTGGGAAGTTTTTTATTGCATCTAATTTTGCAGGATTTGGCTTGATGCCGTCCGTTGAAACAATATGTCCTAGGAATGAGATTTCCTTTCTCAAAAATTCTGATTTGTCCATCTGTATTTTGAAATTAGCCATCTTCAATCTTTCAAAAACCTGCCTTAAGTTGTGGATGTGCTCGTCTAATGACGTAAGAAATATAATAATGTCGTCGAGATAGACAAGACAGATTTTACCTACAAGGTCTCTCAAGACATTGTCCATGACCCTCTGGAAAGTAGAGGGTGCCTTTTTAAGACCGAAGGGCATCCTTATATATATTCATAGTGCCCACCCTCGACTGTAAACGCAGTTTTTTGTATATCGTTTGGCTCCATTTCGATCTGGTGGAACCCGCTGGCGAGATCCAGAGTCGAAAAGTACATACATTTTCCCAGCTTATCCAGAATATCTGAAATATTCGGTAGTGGGTATCTGTCTGATACTCTCTTCTCGTTTCATTTCCTGTAGTCAATGGCAAGCCGATATTTTTGTTTCCCAATGGTGTCTTGTTTCTTAGGGACTACCCAAACAGAAGAGTTCCTAGGTGAATATATTAGCATGAATTTGTTACTTTCTGTATATGCGTGACTATTTATATATATGGGGCAAATATTATTAAGTATCTTATAGTTTTCACGAACTAAATCTTCGACGTATTTTGTAAATTCCGATTTCTGTGTTATTTCGCCGTCTTTCATGAAGAATTCTTTTAAAAAATTCTGATGCTGCTCGTTAAAATTAAAAGTGCCAACATTAAGGAAATATCCCCCTGAAGGCTCATGTTTTTTTTCTTGATTTTCTCCTACTTAAAATTTTTCGTTAGAAGTACAATTAATTCAAATTTTTTTCTTAATCACGGCATATTCTTCTATTTTAGGATCTGTTTCTTTTGTGTCATTTATATTAGACAAATTGAATTTTGTTTTAGGTAAGCTATCAATATTTTTTATGACTAATTCCTGTTCTTCGTCCTTAAGCAGATTTGAAAGCATTACTTGAAGCGAGTTGTTATCAAGTTGTGTGCCTGTATAAGATCGAAGTCTATTTTGAAAACCGGAGATTAATAATATACTAATTAATTTACCTTCATCAATACTTTCACCATTATTTGAGGTTCCTTTGTTAGAGCTTTCTTCTTTAAGGTAGCAATTTTCATCCAACAGACTAAACTTAGTTGAAGAAAATGGCGCTCTAAACTCTAATGTATAATTACGAATGGTAAAACCTGATTTACTGCAACTATATGAATCTGTATTTATAATACAAGTATTGCTTAGTACTGAAGCCATTTCTTCAAATGATGTGATGTTAAATTTATCTATATATACATAAATTAAAATTTTTTCCTTATAAAAAGAAATACAATAATAATATTGTAAATTATACCTGTATCATTATTTACAACGAAACTATTATTTTGTAATGTTTCAAAACATTCAAACTTGGTTTGTGCATTTGATACGCAATCCAGAGAACCTAATGAAAACCAAAAAAATTAATTATATTCGATATGAATCTACTCTATTTTTCTACTCCTTTATACAATTATAAAGCCATTGAATAACAAGAAAAGTATTTACAAAGCAAAATGAAAAATAAAATATAAACTAAACTCTAATGAAATCTACTATTTCTATATAAATTTCATTTAAGGTAAGAGTATGATAATATGTAAAGTAGTAAATTTCATAACCAGTGTTATATATTAAATGACTTTCATTTTATTGAATAAATTTCAGTTTAATAATTTTATAAAATATTTACCTTTTGCAGAACCATTTTTATCTACTTTCTGTTTTTTTATTTCTTTTCCAAGTTCTCATAACCATGGTTAATGCACCATTCGCAAAAACTGTTTACTTCAGAATTCAAATCCAATTTCGCATTACTCTATTAAAATTTTCTATTATAAAAACCTTCTAACTTATATATAAATAATATAACTTACTAATAACGAAATTTTTCTTTTCAAACGATACCGATTCTTCTTATTCGAAGCTATATGCTCCATTTGTGCATTTTGCAAAATTTTATTGGCAAATAAGAAAAAATCACTCCACTCGCACTCATTTCTATTTATCAAATAAAAAATTTTCGCTAAAAATCCAAATATTTCCTTATTAAGCATTTTCACTTTGTTTTATTTACCACAATTAAAATTTTCCAATTTACACTTCCATTCTTCACAAAATCTATGTAGAAAAGAAATCAGAGTAGCTTTTTTGGTCCATTCCAAAGAATTTAACATTATATTTTATTATTTTGACTTCAAACCTGTTAATCCTAGTAACGTATTTTTAACATAGCATCTAAGTTCGAATGTCCAAAATTAACATTATTTTAATTTTTTTTCATAAAAAATTTCACAAATACAATTGAGACATAGCACTTGTATTTTCGGGTAGCGTAGGTCCATGGCTAAAAACGAAATAAGTTGAATATGAGTGACAAGGTAGGGTTTGGCCAAAAATGGCCAAAATCTATCCAAGATGAGCCAAAAAATAACTTATTTCAATTTTGATAGTTTTATAAAAAATTTCACAAATACAATTGAGACATAGCACTTGTATTTTAGGGTAGCGTAGGTCCATGGCTAACAACGAAATAAGTTGAATATGAGTGACAAGGTAGGGTTTGGCCAAAAATGGCCAAAATCTATCCAAGATGAGCGAAAAAATCTCTTAAGTCAATTTTGATAGTTTTATTAAAAATTTCAAAAATACAATTGAGATATAGCACTTGTATTTTCGGGTAGCGGAGGTCCATGGCTAAAAACGAAATAAGTTGAATATGAGTGACAAGGTAGGGTTTGGCCAAAAATGCCCAAAATCTATCCAAGATGAGCGAAAAAATCTCTTAAGTCAATTTTGATAGTTTTATTAAAAATTTCAAAAATACAATTGAGATATAGCACTTGTATTTTCGGGTAGCGGAGGTCCATGGCTAAAAACGAAATAAGTTGAATATGAGTGACAAGGTAGGATTTGGCCAAAAATGGCCAAAATCTATCCAAGATGAGCGAAAAAATCTCTTAAGTCAATTTTGATAGTTTTATAAAAAATTTCAAAAATACAATTGAGACATAGCACTTGTATTTTCGGGTAGCGGAGGTCCATGGCTAAGAACGAAATAAGTTGAATATGAGTGACAAGGTAGGGTTTGGCCAAAAATGGCCAAAATCTATCCAAGAAGAGCCAAAAACTCACTTAAGTCAATCTTGATAGTTTTATAAAAAATTTCACAAATACAATTGAGACATAGCACTTGTATTTTCGGGTAGCGTAGGTCCATGGCTAAAAACGAAATAAGTTAAAGAGGAGTGACAAGGTAAGGTTTGGCCAAAAATGGCCAAAATCTATCCAAGAAGAGCCAAAAAATCACTTAAGTCAATTTTGATAGCTTTATAAAAAATTTCACAAATACAATTGAGACATAGCACTTGTATTTTCGGGTAGCGTAGGTCCATAGCTAAAAACGAAAGAAGTTGAATATGAGTGACAAGGTAGGATTTGGCCAAAAATGGCCAAAATCTATCCAAGAAGAGCCAAAAAATCACTTAAGTCAATTTTGATAGTTTTATAAAAAATTTCAAAAATACAATTGAGACATAGCACTTGTATTTTCGGGTAGCGGAGGTCCATGGCTAAAAACTAAATAAGTTGAATATGAGTGACAAGGTAGGGTTTGGCCAAAAATGGCCAAAATCTATCCAAGAAGAGCCAAAAAATCACTTGAGTCAATTTTGATAGTTTTATAAAAAATTTCACAAATACAATTTTGACATAGCACTTGTATTTTCGGGTAGCGTAGGTCCATGGCTAAAAACGAAATAAGTTGAATATGAGTGACAAGGTAGGGTTTGGCCAAAAATGGCCAAAATCTATCCAAGAAGAGCCAAAAAATCACTTAAGTCAATTTTGATAGTTTTATAAAAAGTTTCACAAATACAATTGAGACATAGCAGTTGTATTTTCGGGTAGCGGAGGTCCATGGCTAAAAACGAAATAAGTTGAATATGAGTGACAAGGTAGGGTTTGGCCAAAAATGGCCAAAATCTATCCAAGAAGAGCCAAAAAATCACTTAAGTCAATTTTTATAGTTTTATAAAAAATTTCACAAATACAATTGAGACATAGCGCTTGTATTTTCGGTTAGCGTAGGTCCATGGCTAAAAACGAAATAAGTTGAATATGAGTGACAAGGTAGGGTTTGGCCAAAAATGTCCAAAATCTATCCAAGAAGAGCCAAAAAATCACTTAAGTCAATTTTGAGAGCTTTATAAAAAATTTCACAAATACAATTGAGACATAGCACTTGTATTTTCGGGTAGCGTAGGTCCACAGCTAAAAATGAAAGAAGTTGAATATGAGTGACAAGGTAGGATTTGGCCAAAAATGGCCAAAATATATCCAAGAAGAGCCAAAAAATCACTTAAGTCAATATTGATAGTTTTATAAACAATTTCACAAATACAATTGAGACATAGCACTTGTATTTTCGGGTAGCGTAGGTCCATGGCTAAAAAACGAAATAAGTTGAATATGAGTGACAAGGTAGGGTTTGGCCAAAAATGGCCAAAATCTATCCAAGATGAGCGAAAAAATCACTTAAGTCAATTTTGATAGTTTTATTAAAAATTTCGCAAATACAATTTAGAAAAAGTACTTGTACTTTCAGTTAGCGTATGCTCGTTAATGTAATATTATCTAAAAAACATATGTCGTATAGGTAAATATGTCAGTGATGGCACTTAAAAACATATTTAACTTTGAGTTAAATATGTCACGACGTAAGCTCTTACGTCAAACATATTTAAATCGGCATATTTATCTTCACACACATCTTTTTTGGTCCATTCCAAAGAATTTAACATTATATTTTATTATTTTGACTTCAAACCTGTTAATCCTAGTAACGTATTTTTAACATAGCATCTAAGTTCGGATGTCCAAAATTAACATTATTTTAATTTTTTTTCATAAAAAATTTCACAAATACAATTGAGACATAGCACTTGTATTTTCGGGTAGCGTAGGTCCATGGCTAAAAACGAAATAAGTTGAATATGAGTGACAAGGTAGGGTTTGGCCAAAAATGGCCAAAATCTATCCAAGATGAGCCAAAAAATAACTTATTTCAATTTTGATAGTTTTATAAAAAATTTCACAAATACAATTGAGACATAGCACTTGTATTTTAGGGTAGCGTAGGTCCATGGCTAACAACGAAATAAGTTGAATATGAGTGACAAGGTAGGGTTTGGCCAAAAATGGCCAAAATCTATCCAAGATGAGCGAAAAAATCTCTTAAGTCAATTTTGATAGTTTTATTAAAAATTTCAAAAATACAATTGAGATATAGCACTTGTATTTTCGGGTAGCGGAGGTCCATGGCTAAAAACGAAATAAGTTGAATATGAGTGACAAGGTAGGGTTTGGCCAAAAATGCCCAAAATCTATCCAAGATGAGCGAAAAAATCTCTTAAGTCAATTTTGATAGTTTTATTAAAAATTTCAAAAATACAATTGAGATATAGCACTTGTATTTTCGGGTAGCGGAGGTCCATGGCTAAAAACGAAATAAGTTGAATATGAGTGACAAGGTAGGATTTGGCCAAAAATGGCCAAAATCTATCCAAGATGAGCGAAAAAATCTCTTAAGTCAATTTTGATAGTTTTATAAAAAATTTCAAAAATACAATTGAGACATAGCACTTGTATTTTCGGGTAGCGGAGGTCCATGGCTAAGAACGAAATAAATTGAATATGAGTGACAAGGTAGGGTTTGGCCAAAAATGGCCAAAATCTATCCAAGAAGAGCCAAAAAATCACTTAAGTCAATCTTGATAGTTTTATAAAAAATTTCACAAATACAATTGAGACATAGCACTTGTATTTTCGGGTAGCGTAGGTCCATGGCTAAAAACGAAATAAGTTAAATAGGAGTGACAAGGTAAGGTTTGGCCAAAAATGGCCAAAATCTATCCAAGAAGAGCCAAAAAATCACTTAAGTCAATTTTGATAGCTTTATAAAAAATTTCACAAATACAATTGAGACATAGCACTTGTATTTTCGGGTAGCGTAGGTCCATAGCTAAAAACGAAAGAAGTTGAATATGAGTGACAAGGTAGGATTTGGCCAAAAATGGCCAAAATCTATCCAAGAAGAGCCAAAAAATCACTTAAGTCAATTTTGATAGTTTTATAAAAAATTTCAAAAATACAATTGAGACATAGCACTTGTATTTTCGGGTAGCGGAGGTCCATGGCTAAAAACGAAATAAGTTGAATATAAGTGACAAGGTAGGGTTTGGCCAAAAATGGCCAAAATCTATCCAAGAAGAGCCAAAAAATCACTTGAGTCAATTTTGATAGTTTTATAAAAAATTTCACAAATACAATTTTGACATAGCACTTGTATTTTCGGGTAGCGTAGGTCCATGGCTAAAAACGAAATAAGTTGAATATGAGTGACAAGGTAGGATTTGGCCAAAATCTATCCAAGATGAGCGAAAAAATCACTTAAGTCAATTTTGATAGTTTTATTAAAAATTTCAAAAATACAATTGAGATATAGCACTTGTATTTTCGGGTAGCGGAGGTCGATGGCTAAAAACGAAATAAGTTGAATATGAGTGACAAGGTAGGGTTTGGCCAAAAATGGCCAAAATCTATCCAAGAAGAGCCAAAAAATCACTTAAGTCAATTTTGATAGTTTTATAAAAAGTTTCACAAATACAATTGAGACATAGCAGTTGTATTTTCGGGTAGCGGAGGTCCATGGCTAAAAACGAAATAAGTTGAATATGAGTGACAAGGTAGGGTTTGGCCAAAAATGGCCAAAATCTATCCAAGAAGAGCCAAAAAATCACTTAAGTCAATTTTTATAGTTTTATAAAAAATTTCACAAATACAATTGAGACATAGCACTTGTATTTTCGGGTAGCGTAGGTCCATGGCTAAAAACGAAATAAGTTGAATATGAGTGACAAGGTAGGGTTTGGCCAAAAATGGCCAAAATCTATCCAAGATGAGCCAAAAAATCACTTAAGTCAATTTTGATAGTTTTATAAAAAATTTCACAAATACAATTGAGACATAGCGCTTGTATTTTCGGTTAGCGTAGGTCCATGGCTAAAAACGAAATAAGTTGAATATGAGTGACAAGGTAGGGTTTGGCCAAAAATGTCCAAAATCTATCCAAGAAGAGCCAAAAAATCACTTAAGTCAATTTTGAGAGCTTTATAAAAAATTTCACAAATACAATTGAGACATAGCACTTGTATTTTCGGGTAGCGTAGGTCCACAGCTAAAAATGAAAGAAGTTGAATATGAGTGACAAGGTAGGATTTGGCCAAAAATGGCCAAAATCTATCCAAGAAGAGCCAAAAAATCACTTAAGTCAATATTGATAGTTTTATAAACAATTTCACAAATATTTCACAAAATTTAACCGAAAATACAAGATAGCACTTGTATTTTCGGTTAGCGTAGGTCCATGGCTAAAAACGAAATAAGTTGAATATGAGTGACAAGGTAGGGTTTGGCCAAAAATGTCCAAAATCTATCCAAGAAGAGCCAAAAAATCACTTAAGTCAATTTTGAGAGCTTTATAAAAAATTTCACAAATACAATTGAGACATAGCACTTGTATTTTCGGGTAGCGTAGGTCCACAGCTAAAAATGAAAGAAGTTGAATATGAGTGACAAGGTAGGATTTGGCCAAAAATGGCCAAAATCTATCCAAGAAGAGCCAAAAAATCACTTAAGTCAATCTTGATAGTTTTATAAAAAATTTCACAAATACAATTGAGACATAGCACTTGTATTTTCGGGTAGCGTAGGTCCATGGCTAAAAACGAAATAAGTTAAATAGGAGTGACAAGGTAAGGTTTGGCCAAAAATGGCCAAAATCTATCCAAGAAGAGCCAAAAAATCACTTAAGTCAATTTTGATAGCTTTATAAAAAATTTCACAAATACAATTGAGACATAGCACTTGTATTTTCGGGTAGCGTAGGTCCATAGCTAAAAACGAAAGAAGTTGAATATGAGTGACAAGGTAGGATTTGGCCAAAAATGGCCAAAATCTATCCAAGAAGAGCCAAAAAATCACTTAAGTCAATTTTGATAGTTTTATAAAAAATTTCAAAAATACAATTGAGACATAGCACTTGTATTTTCGGGTAGCGGAGGTCCATGGCTAAAAACGAAATAAGTTGAATATAAGTGACAAGGTAGGGTTTGGCCAAAAATGGCCAAAATCTATCCAAGAAGAGCCAAAAAATCACTTGAGTCAATTTTGATAGTTTTATAAAAAATTTCACAAATACAATTTTGACATAGCACTTGTATTTTCGGGTAGCGTAGGTCCATGGCTAAAAACGAAATAAGTTGAATATGAGTGACAAGGTAGGATTTGGCCAAAATCTATCCAAGATGAGCGAAAAAATCACTTAAGTCAATTTTGATAGTTTTATTAAAAATTTCAAAAATACAATTGAGATATAGCACTTGTATTTTCGGGTAGCGGAGGTCCATGGCTAAAAACGAAATAAGTTGAATATGAGTGACAAGGTAGGGTTTGGCCAAAAATGGCCAAAATCTATCCAAGAAGAGCCAAAAAATCACTTAAGTCAATTTTGATAGTTTTATAAAAAGTTTCACAAATACAATTGAGACATAGCAGTTGTATTTTCGGGTAGCGGAGGTCCATGGCTAAAAACGAAATAAGTTGAATATGAGTGACAAGGTAGGGTTTGGCCAAAAATGGCCAAAATCTATCCAAGAAGAGCCAAAAAATCACTTAAGTCAATTTTTATAGTTTTATAAAAAATTTCACAAATACAATTGAGACATAGCACTTGTATTTTCGGGTAGCGTAGGTCCATGGCTAAAAACGAAATAAGTTGAATATGAGTGACAAGGTAGGGTTTGGCCAAAAATGGCCAAAATCTATCCAAGATGAGCCAAAAAATCACTTAAGTCAATTTTGATAGTTTTATAAAAAATTTCACAAATACAATTGAGACATAGCGCTTGTATTTTCGGTTAGCGTAGGTCCATGGCTAAAAACGAAATAAGTTGAATATGAGTGACAAGGTAGGGTTTGGCCAAAAATGGCCAAAATCTATCCAAGATGAGCGAAAAAATCTCTTAAGTCAATTTTGATAGTTTTATTAAAAATTTCAAAAATACAATTGAGATATAGCACTTGTATTTTCGGGTAGCGGAGGTCCATGGCTAAAAACGAAATAAGTTGAATATGAGTGACAAGGTAGGGTTTGGCCAAAAATGTCCAAAATCTATCCAAGAAGAGCCAAAAAATCACTTAAGTCAATTTTGAGAGCTTTATAAAAAATTTCACAAATACAATTGAGACATAGCACTTGTATTTTCGGGTAGCGTAGGTCCACAGCTAAAAATGAAAGAAGTTGAATATGAGTGACAAGGTAGGATTTGGCCAAAAATGGCCAAAATCTATCCAAGAAGAGCCAAAAAATCACTTAAGTCAATCTTGATAGTTTTATAAAAAATTTCAAAAATACAATTGAGACATAGCACTTGTATTTTCGGGTAGCGGAGGTCCATGGCTAAAAACGAAATAAGTTGAATATGAGTGACAAGGTAGGATTTGGCCAAAATCTATCCAAGATGAGCGAAAAAATCACTTAAGTCAATTTTGATAGTTTTATTAAAAATTTCAAAAATACAATTGAGATATAGCACTTGTATTTTCGGGTAGCGGAGGTCGATGGCTAAAAACGAAATAAGTTGAATATGAGTGACAAGGTAGGGTTTGGCCAAAAATGGCCAAAATCTATCCAAGAAGAGCCAAAAAATCACTTAAGTCAATTTTGATAGTTTTATAAAAAGTTTCACAAATACAATTGAGACATAGCAGTTGTATTTTCGGGTAGCGGAGGTCCATGGCTAAAAACGAAATAAGTTGAATATGAGTGACAAGGTAGGGTTTGGCCAAAAATGGCCAAAATCTATCCAAGAAGAGCCAAAAAATCACTTAAGTCAATTTTTATAGTTTTATAAAAAATTTCACAAATACAATTGAGACATAGCACTTGTATTTTCGGGTAGCGTAGGTCCATGGCTAAAAACGAAATAAGTTGAATATGAGTGACAAGGTAGGGTTTGGCCAAAAATGGCCAAAATCTATCCAAGATGAGCCAAAAAATCACTTAAGTCAATTTTGATAGTTTTATAAAAAATTTCACAAATACAATTGAGACATAGCGCTTGTATTTTCGGTTAGCGTAGGTCCATGGCTAAAAACGAAATAAGTTGAATATGAGTGACAAGGTAGGGTTTGGCCAAAAATGTCCAAAATCTATCCAAGAAGAGCCAAAAAATCACTTAAGTCAATTTTGAGAGCTTTATAAAAAATTTCACAAATACAATTGAGACATAGCACTTGTATTTTCGGGTAGCGTAGGTCCACAGCTAAAAATGAAAGAAGTTGAATATGAGTGACAAGGTAGGATTTGGCCAAAAATGGCCAAAATCTATCCAAGAAGAGCCAAAAAATCACTTAAGTCAATATTGATAGTTTTATAAACAATTTCACAAATATTTCACAAAATTTAACCGAAAATACAAGATAGCACTTGTATTTTCGGTTAGCGTAGGTCCATGGCTAAAAACGAAATAAGTTGAATATGAGTGACAAGGTAGGGTTTGGCCAAAAATGTCCAAAATCTATCCAAGAAGAGCCAAAAAATCACTTAAGTCAATTTTGAGAGCTTTATAAAAAATTTCACAAATACAATTGAGACATAGCACTTGTATTTTCGGGTAGCGTAGGTCCACAGCTAAAAATGAAAGAAGTTGAATATGAGTGACAAGGTAGGATTTGGCCAAAAATGGCCAAAATCTATCCAAGAAGAGCCAAAAAATCACTTAAGTCAATCTTGATAGTTTTATAAAAAATTTCACAAATACAATTGAGACATAGCACTTGTATTTTCGGGTAGCGTAGGTCCATGGCTAAAAACGAAATAAGTTAAATAGGAGTGACAAGGTAAGGTTTGGCCAAAAATGGCCAAAATCTATCCAAGAAGAGCCAAAAAATCACTTAAGTCAATTTTGATAGCTTTATAAAAAATTTCACAAATACAATTGAGACATAGCACTTGTATTTTCGGGTAGCGTAGGTCCATAGCTAAAAACGAAAGAAGTTGAATATGAGTGACAAGGTAGGATTTGGCCAAAAATGGCCAAAATCTATCCAAGAAGAGCCAAAAAATCACTTAAGTCAATTTTGATAGTTTTATAAAAAATTTCAAAAATACAATTGAGACATAGCACTTGTATTTTCGGGTAGCGGAGGTCCATGGCTAAAAACGAAATAAGTTGAATATAAGTGACAAGGTAGGGTTTGGCCAAAAATGGCCAAAATCTATCCAAGAAGAGCCAAAAAATCACTTGAGTCAATTTTGATAGTTTTATAAAAAATTTCACAAATACAATTTTGACATAGCACTTGTATTTTCGGGTAGCGTAGGTCCATGGCTAAAAACGAAATAAGTTGAATATGAGTGACAAGGTAGGATTTGGCCAAAATCTATCCAAGATGAGCGAAAAAATCACTTAAGTCAATTTTGATAGTTTTATTAAAAATTTCAAAAATACAATTGAGATATAGCACTTGTATTTTCGGGTAGCGGAGGTCCATGGCTAAAAACGAAATAAGTTGAATATGAGTGACAAGGTAGGGTTTGGCCAAAAATGGCCAAAATCTATCCAAGAAGAGCCAAAAAATCACTTAAGTCAATTTTGATAGTTTTATAAAAAGTTTCACAAATACAATTGAGACATAGCAGTTGTATTTTCGGGTAGCGGAGGTCCATGGCTAAAAACGAAATAAGTTGAATATGAGTGACAAGGTAGGGTTTGGCCAAAAATGGCCAAAATCTATCCAAGAAGAGCCAAAAAATCACTTAAGTCAATTTTTATAGTTTTATAAAAAATTTCACAAATACAATTGAGACATAGCACTTGTATTTTCGGGTAGCGTAGGTCCATGGCTAAAAACGAAATAAGTTGAATATGAGTGACAAGGTAGGGTTTGGCCAAAAATGGCCAAAATCTATCCAAGATGAGCCAAAAAATCACTTAAGTCAATTTTGATAGTTTTATAAAAAATTTCACAAATACAATTGAGACATAGCGCTTGTATTTTCGGTTAGCGTAGGTCCATGGCTAAAAACGAAATAAGTTGAATATGAGTGACAAGGTAGGGTTTGGCCAAAAATGGCCAAAATCTATCCAAGATGAGCGAAAAAATCTCTTAAGTCAATTTTGATAGTTTTATTAAAAATTTCAAAAATACAATTGAGATATAGCACTTGTATTTTCGGGTAGCGGAGGTCCATGGCTAAAAACGAAATAAGTTGAATATGAGTGACAAGGTAGGGTTTGGCCAAAAATGCCCAAAATCTATCCAAGATGAGCGAAAAAATCTCTTAAGTCAATTTTGATAGTTTTATTAAAAATTTCAAAAATACAATTGAGATATAGCACTTGTATTTTCGGGTAGCGGAGGTCCATGGCTAAAAACGAAATAAGTTGAATATGAGTGACAAGGTAGGATTTGGCCAAAAATGGCCAAAATCTATCCAAGATGAGCGAAAAAATCTCTTAAGTCAATTTTGATAGTTTTATAAAAAATTTCAAAAATACAATTGAGACATAGCACTTGTATTTTCGGGTAGCGGAGGTCCATGGCTAAGAACGAAATAAATTGAATATGAGTGACAAGGTAGGGTTTGGCCAAAAATGGCCAAAATCTATCCAAGAAGAGCCAAAAAATCACTTAAGTCAATCTTGATAGTTTTATAAAAAATTTCACAAATACAATTGAGACATAGCACTTGTATTTTCGGGTAGCGTAGGTCCATGGCTAAAAACGAAATAAGTTAAATAGGAGTGACAAGGTAAGGTTTGGCCAAAAATGGCCAAAATCTATCCAAGAAGAGCCAAAAAATCACTTAAGTCAATTTTGATAGCTTTATAAAAAATTTCACAAATACAATTGAGACATAGCACTTGTATTTTCGGGTAGCGTAGGTCCATAGCTAAGAACGAAAGAAGTTGAATATGAGTGACAAGGTAGGATTTGGCCAAAAATGGCCAAAATCTATCCAAGAAGAGCCAAAAAATCACTTAAGTCAATTTTGATAGTTTTATAAAAAATTTCAAAAATACAATTGAGACATAGCACTTGTATTTTCGGGTAGCGGAGGTCCATGGCTAAAAACGAAATAAGTTGAATATAAGTGACAAGGTAGGGTTTGGCCAAAAATGGCCAAAATCTATCCAAGAAGAGCCAAAAAATCACTTGAGTCAATTTTGATAGTTTTATAAAAAATTTCACAAATACAATTTTGACATAGCACTTGTATTTTCGGGTAGCGTAGGTCCATGGCTAAAAACGAAATAAGTTGAATATGAGTGACAAGGTAGGATTTGGCCAAAATCTATCCAAGATGAGCGAAAAAATCACTTAAGTCAATTTTGATAGTTTTATTAAAAATTTCAAAAATACAATTGAGATATAGCACTTGTATTTTCGGGTAGCGGAGGTCCATGGCTAAAAACGAAATAAGTTGAATATGAGTGACAAGGTAGGGTTTGGCCAAAAATGGCCAAAATCTATCCAAGAAGAGCCAAAAAATCACTTAAGTCAATTTTGATAGTTTTATAAAAAGTTTCACAAATACAATTGAGACATAGCAGTTGTATTTTCGGGTAGCGGAGGTCCATGGCTAAAAACGAAATAAGTTGAATATGAGTGACAAGGTAGGGTTTGGCCAAAAATGGCCAAAATCTATCCAAGAAGAGCCAAAAAATCACTTAAGTCAATTTTTATAGTTTTATAAAAAATTTCACAAATACAATTGAGACATAGCACTTGTATTTTCGGGTAGCGTAGGTCCATGGCTAAAAACGAAATAAGTTGAATATGAGTGACAAGGTAGGGTTTGGCCAAAAATGGCCAAAATCTATCCAAGATGAGCCAAAAAATCACTTAAGTCAATTTTGATAGTTTTATAAAAAATTTCACAAATACAATTGAGACATAGCGCTTGTATTTTCGGTTAGCGTAGGTCCATGGCTAAAAACGAAATAAGTTGAATATGAGTGACAAGGTAGGGTTTGGCCAAAAATGTCCAAAATCTATCCAAGAAGAGCCAAAAAATCACTTAAGTCAATTTTGAGAGCTTTATAAAAAATTTCACAAATACAATTGAGACATAGCACTTGTATTTTCGGGTAGCGTAGGTCCACAGCTAAAAATGAAAGAAGTTGAATATGAGTGACAAGGTAGGATTTGGCCAAAAATGGCCAAAATCTATCCAAGAAGAGCCAAAAAATCACTTAAGTCAATATTGATAGTTTTATAAACAATTTCACAAATATTTCACAAAATTTAACCGAAAATACAAGATAGCACTTGTATTTTCGGGTAGCGTAGGTCCATGGCTAAAAAACGAAATAAGTTGAATATGAGTGACAAGGTAGGGTTTGGCCAAAAATGGCCAAAATCTATCCAAGATGAGCGAAAAAATCACTTAAGTCAATTTTGATAGTTTTATTAAAAATTTCGCAAATACAATTTAGAAAAAGTACTTGTACTTTCAGTTAGCGTATGCTCGTTAATGTAATATTATCTAAAAAACATATGTCGTATAGGTAAATATGTCAGTGATGGCACTTAAAAACATATTTAACTTTGAGTTAAATATGTCACGACGTAAGCTCTTACGTCAAACATATTTAAATCGGCATATTTATCTTCACACACATAAAATTATTAAGTACAATTCTTGTGAAAAACAATTTAGGTTGACTTGTGCGGAAGTTGTGTTCATTGAAGTTTCGCACAAGACAAAATATGGTTATTAAACAATTGGGAGATTCACACTTCGTGCTATTTAGTCATATTGTCATAGAGTCATACAATTTTAGACTGGTTTAAAAAAGTTGTTGTTGTGCTGCATATAAAAAAGTCATAAAATAATAGCACTCTTTCTGGTATGTTTTTGTGTTGTCATAAAATAGCTCTAGAAATCTAAGACGAACTTTGAAAATCTTTAAGCGAGACATCGGTAATATATGTTTGCCGCCGTTACTTATATATGTTTCACGACTAAAAAGCGGATAAAAAATTATTCATATCTATATGTCTGTATATTATATCACATTTTTATAACATAAAATATATTAAGGGAACACTAAAACGCAAAAACTAAATATATACAATTGAAAATTTTTTCTCGTTTAAATTACGTAGCTGGCAGCCACTGAACGTTTATCCATATGCCGCCGCATATTCAGCTTATAATAAGGCAGCAGCTGTTAGAGTTTATATATACAACTTTATTTAGCAGACCAAGTTATGAGGGGTTGTTCACACTTGTCATATTTTTAGTGCTATTATTTTATGACTTATGACTCTATGACTACAGTGTGAATCCCCCAAATATTTAGTTATTTATAATTTTATAAATATGCAATGTAAATAATTAAGGGAAATAAGAAATATGCAACGTATCGTCTAGAGTATTGGTCCTTATGTTGCTGTTAGTGTATTGTTGGTAGTGTGTATATAACTCCTTCCTGCCCAGTTTGAAGCGTAGGGACAGGAGGAACTGAAGCGACTGTAGCTTCATCCAGGATTGTTTGCTTAGTTGTCAATGTGTATACTCTTCTCAGGATAAAAATGGTCACTCCAATGATAATTACCCATATAAAAGATTCAATTAAGTTCTGCAAATCTATCCTTGATGATATTGAAGTAATTTCGATTTGCTGGTTGAGATTGTGGTCTGATAGTTTCTTTAAGGTAATTGTTTCTATTTCGGTTGAAGTGTAAATTTCTGAAGTTGACACTGGGGCAATATATACGTCGTCCCAGAATGTGTTGATGTTGTCACTATAACTTATGTAGTTTATATACACTTCACAGTGTTTATAATGTACCACTCCCGTTCCCTTCAACGAGTGGTTATTGATTTTGCAAGTGGTCTCGATTTGTGTGTTAGGTATCTCTATAAATAGAATTAGATTAGGGTCTGGTTGCCAAATTGATTGTGTCTCGCCGATGTCGTTGATAACACATTTTGCATCTTGGTTCTGAAAAAGATGGCCAATACAACTAGAGTTCGCGGTTGCTTCTTAATTTTTAAATTTTGAACAATAAAAGATATTTTCTATTTTTGAACATTTTTCTGATAAATATATGATCTTAAATTCATTAAACATTAAGTAAGGTTCTGTTATAATAATCTTAGTTTTATTAATAGGTAAAGAGATTACATGGTAAAATTTGTAGGGGGTTGGGTCAAGGTTGGGGATCTGAACATTAAAAATTATATTAGATTCATTGTAATAAGCTTGCAGTCCAAGCAACTCGTATATATTTTCTATGGATTTAGTTTTAATAGATAATAGTTTAATAGAATCTGTTCTATTTCTTCCGGATGGAAAATCAGTTTAGGAATTATATTAAGTTTAGCTAAAATAATTGCTTCTAGGATGTCATTAATATGACTTGTTAGTATGTCAATATTGTAATTAATTTGATTAAGGTAGTGTATTTCTCTAATTGAATTTTCTGTGCTCTACTATATAGTTAGTATGATTTGCATGTCTATATAGGAAGAGTTCAATAGTTTTTTGTACCTCATTTATATGATTAGTTATGTTAGAAAACCTTTCAACCATATTTCAGTTAAATTTGTGGTCCTTTGTTATGGTGATCTGAAGCTTTATTTGGTTAGATTTGAGTTTTTCAATCTGATTATTTATTTCGTGGGCGTCATACGCGTCCATATTTCCTGTGATAAATATAATTGCGTGACCAACCCCATCAATTAAACCTCGTTTACTGCGTTTAGTCATTAAACTACTTAATTTTAATTCTCTAAGTTTTATCTTGGTGGTGTCAGTGTAAATTTTCGTTAAGCTATTTCTTTCGAAGATTTTAAGAGTGTTCTTAATATTGTCGATGTTTTCCCTATATATGTCCAGGTTGATAATGTGAATAAGATTTCTGTAGCCTGTCACTTGTCTTCCTGGTCCGAGATCTATTGGTAAGATACCTTTGTTATTGGTTAGGTCTCGAATCTCAATATATTGTGCCGTAATTAGAGCGGCCCTTAAAAGAAAAGATTTTTCGTTTCTTTTTAATTCGGGATTTAGGTATTTTCTGATTGTTAGTAATAGTAGTTGTGTGTAAATTACCATCCTTTACTTTATATTTAGAAAATCTCGAAGTAATTTTGTTGCGTCTGCAATTTTTTCTATATACTGTTTCATTATTTTGCCTAGATTCAGGATCTTCTCTAAATTTATTTAATTTGTTTGTACGATTAAGAGCGGATAACTCTAGTTTTGTTTTGATTTTGGAGTATAATGTTTCCTGGAATTCATTAAGTTTTCTCAAATATTCATGTTCATTATTGCATTTCAAATCCCTGTCGAATTTGTGTGTTCTGCCATGGAAAAGCTCGAAAGGTGTTAATTTAGTGGTGGTATGCACAGAGTTGTTGTATGTTAATACAACCTCTATAATCAATTCTTCATGATCAACATCTAATGTGCGGGTTTTTTTCTCTTCAAGAATTAGTCTATAAATTTCGGTGAATGTCGAATGGAGTCTCTCAACAGGTGAGTTACTACTAGTTTGTTGAAATGAAGTGTAGTGCAACTCAATATCATATTGTCTACAAAATTCCTTGAAAATATTACGGGAAAATTCCGATCCTTGGTCACATACAATTTTTTTAGGGATCCCGTATGAACTCAGGAATGATTTCAGTGATTTGAGTACTGTTATACTATTCCGGTTCTCAAGCAAGTAGGGTGCTGCGAATTCTGAAAATTTATCAATAATTGTTAGATTTTGTTTATTGTTTATAGTATATATGTCAATGTGAAGAATGTCTAGTGGCTTAGAAGGGGTTTCAGGGAGACGAAATTTTATCTTGGGAGGTTGTCTGTCGTATTTTAGAGTTTGACACCGATCACAATTATTGATAGTTTTAGTAATTAATTCTTTCATATATGGAAAATAATATTTTCTTTTCAGATGTTCGTAACACTCAACAATTCCACGGTGATTACTATTTTCGTGGTATTCCTTTATCAATTTTTCCTGATCATCATTTTGCCTAATGTCCTCCAGAATTTCTGTGCACCTTAATAATTTGAACAGTTTACTGTGTGAAACGTATTTTGAATAAGTTTCTTGTACTATTTTAAATATGTCATCATCAGTATATATTACTTTTAGCCTGTTTGGTGGAAAAAATCGTTTGAATATATCTGTCATTATTTGTTCACTAAAATTATGTCGCCTAATTATTCGCCTCTGTCTGTTTCCGAAAACGGTTTCTAAGGTCATGGGACTTCCTAGTTCTGTTTTCTCAAGAACTACCTGCAAATTAAATTCGTTGAGTGGTCTTTCGGATATGGGGATGCCATCGTCGATGTTCTCGTCAGAGGAATGTATTGTGGTGCCCTGTGTGCCTTGATTTGAAGCAATATCGTTAATATCCATGTGATTTACGTCGATTTTTACTCTACTAAGGACGTCGGCGTTTGTGTTTTGCGCACCATTTTTATAGTGAATCTCATAGTTGAATTCCTCGAGCTTAAGTCTCCATCCAACTAATTTATAGTTCAGGTCCTTAAGACTCATTATCCACGTTAAAGGACGATGATCGGTAACAATTTTAAATTTTCGACCGTACAAGTATGGGCTAAAATACTTAGTAGCCCATACTTTTGCCAGCAACTCCTTCTTAATTGTAGAGTAGTAGAGATCTGAATCGCACAGTGTGCGACTGGTATAGCATATCGGCTTATCACTGCCAATTGCTCCTTGTTTTAATGTGGCGCCTACAGCGAATCTAAAGTCTCTGGTTGAAATCTATTTTGCTATCCTTCTTGAGGCACATTGTCAGAGGTTTTACAATCTTCGCGAAGTCTTTGATAAACTTTCGGTAGTACCCGACCAACCCCAGAAAGGATTTAATTTCTTTTGGTGTCTTCGGAATTGGGAAGTTTTTTATTGCATCTAATTTTGCAGGATTTGGCTTGATGCCGTCCGTTGAAACAATATGTCCTAGGAATGAGATTTCCTTTCTCAAAAATTCTGATTTGTCCATCTGTATTTTGAAATTAGCCATCTTCAATCTTTCAAAAACCTGCCTTAAGTTGTGGATGTGCTCGTCTAATGACGTAAGAAATATAATAATGTCGTCGAGATAGACAAGACAGATTTTACCTACAAGGTCTCTCAAGACATTGTCCATGACCCTCTGGAAAGTAGAGGGTGCCTTTTTAAGACCGAAGGGCATCCTTATATATATTCATAGTGCCCACCCTCGACTGTAAACGCAGTTTTTTGTATATCGTTTGGCTCCATTTCGATCTGGTGGAACCCGCTGGCGAGATCCAGAGTCGAAAAGTACATACATTTTCCCAGCTTATCCAGAATATCTGAAATATTCGGTAGTGGGTATCTGTCTGATACTCTCTTCTCGTTTCATTTCCTGTAGTCAATGGCAAGCCGATATTTTTGTTTCCCAATGGTGCCTTGTTTCTTAGGGACTACCCAAACAGAAGAGTTCCTAGGTGAATATATTAGCATGAATTTGTTACTTTCTGTATATGCGTGACTATTTATATATATGGGGCAAATATTATTAAGTATCTTATAGTTTTCACGAACTAAATCTTCGACGTATTTTGTAAATTCCGATTTCTGTGTTATTTCGCCGTCTTTCATGAAGAATTCTTTTAAAAAATTCTGATGCTGCTCGTTAAAATTAAAAGTGCCAACATTAAGGAAATATCCCCCTGAAGGCTCATGTTTTTTTTCTGATTTTCTCCTACTTAAAATTTTTCGTTAGAAGTACAATTAATTCAAATTTTTTTCTTAATCACGGCATATTCTTCTATTTTAGGATCTGTTTCTTTTGTGTCATTTATATTAGACAAATTGAATTTTGTTTTAGGTAAGCTATCAATATTTTTTATGACTAATTCCTGTTCTTCGTCCTTAAGCAGATTTGAAAGCATTACTTGAAGCGAGTTGTTATCAAGTTGTGTGCCTGTATAAGATCGAAGTCTATTTTGAAAACCGGAGATTAATAATATACTAATTAATTTACCTTCATCAATACTTTCACCATTATTTGAGGTTCCTTTGTTAGCGCTTTCTTCTTTAAGGTAGCAATTTTCATCCAACAGACTAAACTTAGTTGAAGAAAATGGCGCTCTAAACTCTAATGTATAATTACGAATGGTAAAACCTGATTTACTGCAACTATATGAATCTGTATTTATAATACAAGTATTGCTTAGTACTGAAGCCATTTCTTCAAATGATGTGATGTTAAATTTATCTATATATACATAAATTAAAATTTTTTCCTTATAAAAAGAAATACAATAATAATATTGTAAATTATACCTGTATCATTATTTACAACGAAACTATTATTTTGTAATGTTTCAAAACATTCAAACTTGGTTGGTGCATTTGATACGCAATCCAGAGAACCTAATGAAAACCAAAAAAATTAATTATATTCGATATGAATCTACTCTATTTTTCTACTCCTTTATACAATTATAAAGCCATTGAATAACAAGAAAAGTATTTACAAAGCAAAATGAAAAATAAAATATAAACTAAACTCTAATGAAATCTACTATTTTTATATAAATTTCATTTAAGGTAAGAGTATGATAATATGTAAAGTAGTAAATTTCATAACCAGTGTTATATATTAAATGACTTTCATTTTATTGAATAAATTTCAGTTTAATAATTTTATAAAATATTTACCTTTTGCAGAACCATTTTTATCTACTTTCTGTTTTTTTATTTCTTTTCCAAGTTCTCATAACCATGGTTAATGCACCATTCGCAAAAACTGTTTACTTCAGAATTCAAATCCAATTTCGCATTACTCTATTAAAATTTTCTATTATAAAAACCTTCTAACTTATATATAAATAATATAACTTACTAATAACGAAATTTTTCTTTTCAAACGATACCGATTCTTCTTATTCGAAGCTATATGCTCCATTTGTGCATTTTGCAAAATTTTATTGGCAAATAAGAAAAAATCACTCCACTCGCACTCATTTCTATTTATCAAATAAAAAATTTTCGTTAAAAATCCAAATATTTCCTTATTAAGCATTTTCACTTTGTTTTATTTACCACAATTAAAATTTTACAATTTACACTTCCATTCTTCACAAAATCTATGTAGAAAAGAAATCAGAGTAGCTTTTTTGGTCCATTCCAAAGAATTTAACATTATATTTTATTATTTTGACTTCAAACCTGTTAATCCTAGTAACGTATTTTTAACATAGCATCTAAGTTCGAATGTCCAAAATTAACATTATTTTAATTTTTTTTCATAAAAAATTTCACAAATACAATTAAGACATAGCACTTGTATTTTCGGGTAGCGTAGGTCCATGGCTAAAAACGAAATAAGTTGAATATGAGTGACAAGGTAGGGTTTGGCCAAAAATGGCCAAAATCTATCCAAGATGAGCCAAAAAATAACTTATTTCAATTTTGATAGTTTTATAAAAAATTTCACAAATACAATTGAGACATAGCACTTGTATTTTAGGGTAGCGTAGGTCCATGGCTAACAACGAAATAAGTTGAATATGAGTGACAAGGTAGGGTTTGGCCAAAAATGGCCAAAATCTATCCAAGATGAGCGAAAAAATCTCTTAAGTCAATTTTGATAGTTTTATTAAAAATTTCAAAAATACAATTGAGATATAGCACTTGTATTTTCGGGTAGCGGAGGTCCATGGCTAAAAACGAAATAAGTTGAATATGAGTGACAAGGTAGGGTTTGGCCAAAAATGCCCAAAATCTATCCAAGATGAGCGAAAAAATCTCTTAAGTCAATTTTGATAGTTTTATTAAAAATTTCAAAAATACAATTGAGATATAGCACTTGTATTTTCGGGTAGCGGAGGTCCATGGCTAAAAACGAAATAAGATGAATATGAGTGACAAGGTAGGATTTGGCCAAAAATGGCCAAAATCTATCCAAGATGAGCGAAAAAATCTCTTAAGTCAATTTTGATAGTTTTATAAAAAATTTCAAAAATACAATTGAGACATAGCACTTGTATTTTCGGGTAGCGGAGGTCCATGGCTAAGAACGAAATAAGTTGAATATGAGTGACAAGGTAGGGTTTGGCCAAAAATGGCCAAAATCTATCCAAGAAGAGCCAAAAAATCACTTAAGTCAATCTTGATAGTTTTATAAAAAATTTCACAAATACAATTGAGACATAGCACTTGTATTTTCAGGTAGCGTAGGTCCATGGCTAAAAACGAAATAAGTTAAATAGGAGTGACAAGGTAAGGTTTGGCCAAAAATGGCCAAAATCTATCCAAGAAGAGCCAAAAAATCACTTAAGTCAATTTTGATAGCTTTATAAAAAATTTCACAAATACAATTGAGACATAGCACTTGTATTTTCGGGTAGCGTAGGTCCATAGCTAAAAACGAAAGAAGTTGAATATGAGTGACAAGGTAGGATTTGGCCAAAAATGGCCAAAATCTATCCAAGAAGAGCCAAAAAATCACTTAAGTCAATTTTGATAGTTTTATAAAAAATTTCAAAAATACAATTGAGACATAGCACTTGTATTTTCGGGTAGCGGAGGTCCATGGCTAAAAACGAAATAAGTTGAATATGAGTGACAAGGTAGGGTTTGGCCAAAAATGGCCAAAATCTATCCAAGAAGAGCCAAAAAATCACTTGAGTCAATTTTGATAGTTTTATAAAAAATTTCACAAATACAATTTTGACATAGCACTTGTATTTTCGGGTAGCGTAGGTCCATGGCTAAAAACGAAATAAGTTGAATATGAGTGACAAGGTAGGATTTGGCCAAAATCTATCCAAGATGAGCGAAAAAATCACTTAAGTCAATTTTGATAGTTTTATTAAAAATTTCAAAAATACAATTGAGATATAGCACTTGTATTTTCGGGTAGCGTAGGTCCATGGCTAACAACGAAATAAGTTGAATATGAGTGACAAGGTAGGGTTTGGCCAAAATCTATCCAAGAAGAGCCAAAAAATCACTTAAGTCAATTTTGATAGTTTTATAAAAAATTTCACAAATACAATTTTGACATAGCACTTGTATTTTCGGGTAGCGGAGGTCCATGGCTAAAAACGAAATAAGTTGAATATGAGTGACAAGGTAGGATTTGGCCAAAATCTATCCAAGATGAGCGAAAAAATCACTTATTTCAATTTTGATAGTTTTATAAAAAATTTCACAAATACAATTGAGACATAGCACTTGTATTTTCGGGTAGCGTAGGTCCATGGCTAACAACGAAATAAGTTGAATATGAGTGACAAGGTAGGGTTTGGCCAAAATCTATCCAAGAAGAGCCAAAAAATCACTTAAGTCAATTTTGATAGTTTTATAAAAAATTTCACAAATACAATTTTGACATAGCACTTGTATTTTCGGGTAGCGGAGGTCCATGGCTAAAAACGAAATAAGTTGAATATGAGTGACAAGGTAGGATTTGGCCAAAAATGGCCAAAATCTATCCAAGAAGAGCCAAAAAATCACTTAAGTCAATTTTGATAGTTTTAAAAAAAGTTTCACAAATACAATTGAGACATAGCACTTGTATTTTCGGGTAGCGGAGGTCCATGGCTAAAAACGAAATAAGTTGAATATGAGTGCCAAGGTAGGGTTTGGCCAAAAATGGCCAAAATCTATCCAAGAAGAGCCAAAAAATCACTTAAGTCAATTTTGATAGTTTTATAAAAAATTTCACAAATACAATTGAGACATAGCACTTGTATTTTCGGGTAGCGTAGGTCCATGGCTAAAAACGAAATAAGTTAAATAGGAGTGACAAGGTAAGGTTTGGCCAAAAATGGCCAAAATCTATCCAAGAAGAGCCAAAAAATCACTTAAGTCAATTTTGATAGCTTTATAAAAAATTTCACAAATACAATTGAGACATAGCACTTGTATTTTCGGGTAGCGTAGGTCCATAGCTAAAAACGAAAGAAGTTGAATATGAGTGACAAGGTAGGATTTGGCCAAAAATGGCCAAAATCTATCCAAGAAGAGCCAAAAAATCACTTAAGTCAATTTTGATAGTTTTATAAAAAATTTCAAAAATACAATTGAGACATAGCACTTGTATTTGCGGGTAGCGGAGGTCCATGGCTAAAAACGAAATAAGTTGAATATGAGTGACAAGGTAGGGTTTGGCCAAAAATGGCCAAAATCTATCCAAGAAGAGCCAAAAAATCACTTGAGTCAATTTTGATAGTTTTATAAAAAATTTCACAAATACAATTTTGACATAGCACTTGTATTTTCGGGTAGCGTAGGTCCATGGCTAAAAACGAAATAAGTTGAATATGAGTGACAAGGTAGGATTTGGCCAAAATCTATCCAAGATGAGCGAAAAAATCACTTAAGTCAATTTTGATAGTTTTATTAAAAATTTCAAAAATACAATTGAGATATAGCACTTGTATTTTCGGGTAGCGGAGGTCCATGGCTAAAAACGAAATAAGTTGAATATGAGTGACAAGGTAGGGTTTGGCCAAAAATGGCCAAAATCTATCCAAGAAGAGCCAAAAAATCACTTAAGTCAATTTTGATAGTTTTATAAAAAGTTTCACAAATACAATTGAGACATAGCAGTTGTATTTTCGGGTAGCGGAGGTCCATGGCTAAAAACGAAATAAGTTGAATATGAGTGACAAGGTAGGGTTTGGCCAAAAATGGCCAAAATCTATCCAAGAAGAGCCAAAAAATCACTTAAGTCAATTTTTATAGTTTTATAAAAAATTTCACAAATACAATTGAGACATAGCACTTGTATTTTCGGGTAGCGTAGGTCCATGGGTAAAAACGAAATAAGTTGAATATGAGTGACAAGGTAGGGTTTGGCCAAAAATGGCCAAAATCTATCCAAGATGAGCCAAAAAATCACTTAAGTCAATTTTGATAGTTTTATAAAAAATTTCACAAATACAATTGAGATATAGCGCTTGTATTTTCGGTTAGCGTAGGTCCATGGCTAAAAACGAAATAAGTTGAATATGAGTGACAAGGTAGGGTTTGGCCAAAAATGTCCAAAATCTATCCAAGAAGAGCCAAAAAATCACTTAAGTCAATTTTGAGAGCTTTATAAAAAATTTCACAAATACAATTGAGACATAGCACTTGTATTTTCGGGTAGCGTAGGTCCACAGCTAAAAATGAAAGAAGTTGAATATGAGTGACAAGGTAGGATTTGGCCAAAAATGGCCAAAATCTATCCAAGAAGAGCCAAAAAATCACTTAAGTCAATATTGATAGTTTTATAAACAATTTCACAAATACAATTGAGACATAGCACTTGTATTTTCGGGTAGCGTAGGTCCATGGCTAAGAAACGAAATAAGTTGAATATGAGTGACAAGGTAGGGTTTGGCCAAAAATGGCCAAAATCTATCCAAGATGAGCGAAAAAATCACTTAAGTCAATTTTGATAGTTTTATTAAAAATTTCGCAAATACAATTTAGAAAAAGTACTTGTACTTTCAGTTAGCGTATGCTCGTTAATGTAATATTATCTAAAAAACATATGTCGTATAGGTAAATATGTCAGTGATGGCACTTAAAAACATATTTAACTTTGAGTTAAATATGTCACGACGTAAGCTCTTACGTCAAACATATTTAAATCGGCATATTTATCTTCACACACATAAAATTATTAAGTACAATTCTTGTGAAAAACAATTTAGGTTGACTTGTGCGGAAGTTGTGTTCATTGAAGTTTCGCACAAGACAAAATATGGTTATTAAACAATTGGGAGATTCACACTTCGTGCTATTTAGTCATATTGTCATAGAGTCATACAATTTTAGACTGGTTTAAAAAAGTTGTTGTTGTGCTGCATATAAAAAAGTCATAAAATAATAGCACTCTTTCTGGTATGTTTTTGTGTTGTCATAAAATAGCTCTAGAAATCTAAGACGAACTTTGAAAATCTTTAAGCGAGACAGCGGTAATATATGTTTGCCGCCGTTACTTATATATGTTTCACGACTAAAAAGCGGATAAAAAATTATTCATATCTATATGTCTGTATATTATATCACATTTTTATAACATAAAATATATTAAGGGAACACTAAAACGCAAAAACTAAATATATACAATTGAAAATTTTTTCTCGTTTAAATTACGTAGCTGGCAGCCACTGAACGTTTATCCATATGCCGCCGCATATTCAGCTTATAATAAGGCAGCAGCTGTTAGAGTTTATATATACAACTTTATTTAGCAGACCAAGTTATGAGGGGTTGTTCACACTTGTCATATTTTTAGTGCTATTATTTTATGACTTATGACTCTATGACTACAGTGTGAATCCCCCAAATATTTAGTTATTTATAATTTTATAAATATGCAATGTAAATAATTAAGGGAAATAAGAAATATGCAACGTATCGTCTAGAGTATTGGTCCTTATGTTGCTGTTAGTGTATTGTTGGTAGTGTGTATATAACTCCTTCCTGCCCAGTTTGAAGCGTAGGGACATAAGGAACTGAAGGGACTGTAGCTTCATCCAGGATTGTTTGCTTAGTTGTCAATGTGTATACTCTTCTCAGGATAAAAATGGTCACTCCAATGATAATTACCCATATAAAAGATTCAATTAAGTTCTGCAAATCTATCCTTGATGATATTGAAGTAATTTCGATTTGCTGGTTGAGATTGTGGTCTGATAGTTTCTTTAAGGTAATTCTTTCTATTTCGGTTGAAGTGTAAATTTCTGAAGTTGACACTGGGGCAATATATACGTCGTCCCAGAATGTGTTGATGTTGTCACTATAACTTATGTAGTTTATATACACTTCACAGTGTTTATAATGTACCACTCCCGTTCCCTTCAACGAGTGGTTATTGATTTTGCAAGTGGTCTCGATTTGTGTGTTAGGTATCTCTATAAATAGAATTAGATTAGGGTCTGGTTGCCAAATTGATTGTGTCTCGCCAATGTCGTTGATAACACACTTTGCATCTTGGTTCTGAAAAAGATGGCCAATACAACTAGAGTTCGCGGTTGCTTCGTAATTTTTAAATTTTGAACAATAAAAGATATTTTCTATTTTTGAACATTTTTCTGATAAATATATGATTTAAATTCATTAAACATTAAGTAAGGTTCTGTTATAATAATCTTAGTTTTATTAATAGGTAAAGAGATTACATGGTAAAATTTGTAGGGGGTTGGGTCAAGGTTGGGGATCTGAACATTAAAAATTATATTAGATTCATTGTAATAAGCTTGCAGTCCAAGCAACTCGTATATATTTTCTATGGATTTAGTTTTAATAGATAATAGTTTAATAGAATCTGTTCTATTTCTTCCGGATGGAAAATCAGTTTAGGAATTATATTAAGTTTAGCTAAAATAATTGCTTCTAGGATGTCATTAATATGACTTGTTAGTATGTCAATATTGTAATTAATTTGATTAAGGTAGTGTATTTCTCTAATTGAATTTTCTGTGCTCTACTATATAGTTAGTATGATTTGCATGTCTATATAGGAAGAGTTCAATAGTTTTTTGTACCTCATTTATATGATTAGTTATGTTAGAAAACCTTTCAACCATATTTCAGTTAAATTTGTGGTCCTTTGTTATGGTGATCTGAAGCTTTATTTGGTTAGATTTGAGTTTTTCAATCTGATTATTTATTTCGTGGGCGTCATACGCGTCCATATTTCCTGTGATAAATATAATTGCGTGACCAACCCCATCAATTAAACCTCGTTTACTGCGTTTAGTCATTAAACTACTTAATTTTAATTCTCTAAGTTTTATCTTGGTGGTGTCAGTGTAAATTTTCGTTAAGCTATTTCTTTCGAAGATTTTAAGAGTGTTCTTAATATTGTCGATGTTTTCCCTATATATGTCCAGGTTGATAATGTGAATAAGATTTCTGTAGCCTGTCACTTGTCTTCCTGGTCCGAGATCTATTGGTAAGATACCTTTGTTATTGGTTAGGTCTCGAATCTCAATATATTGTGCCGTAATTAGAGCGGCCCTTAAAAGAAAAGATTTTTCGTTTCTTTTTAATTCGGGATTTAGGTATTTTCTGATTGTTAGTAATAGTAGTTGTGTGTAAATTACCATCCTTTACTTTATATTTAGAAAATCTCGAAGTAATTTTGTTGCGTCTGCAATTTTTTCTATATACTGTTTCATTATTTTGCCTAGATTCAGGATCTTCTCTAAATTTATTTAATTTTTTTGTACGATTAAGAGCGGATAACTCTAGTTTTGTTTTGATTTTGGAGTATAATGTTTCCTGGAATTCATTAAGTTTTCTCAAATATTCATGTTCATTATTGCATTTCAAATCCCTGTCGAATTTGTGTGTTCTGCCATGGAAAAGCTCGAAAGGTGTTAATTTAGTGGTGGTATGCACAGAGTTGTTGTATGTTAATACAACCTCTATAATCAATTCTTCATGATCAACATCTAATGTGCGGGTTTTTTTCTCTTCAAGAATTAGTCTATAAATTTCGGTGAATGTCGAATGGAGTCTCTCAACAGGTGAGTTACTACTAGTTTGTTGAAATGAAGTGTAGTGCAACTCAATATCATATTGTCTACAAAATTCCTTGAAAATATTACGGGAAAATTCCGATCCTTGGTCACATACAATTTTTTTTAGGGATCCCGTATGAACTCAGGAATGATTTCAGTGATTTGAGTACTGTTATACTATTCCGGTTCTCAAGCAAGTAGGGTGCTGCGAATTCTGAAAATTTATCAATAATTGTTAGATTTTGTTTATTGTTTATAGTATATATGTCAATGTGAAGAATGTCTAGTGGCTTAGAAGGTGTTTCAGGGAGACGAAATTTTATCTTGGGAGGTTGTCTGTCGTATTTTAGAGTTTGACACCGATCACAATTATTGATAGTTTTAGTAATTAATTCTTTCATATATGGAAAATAATATTTTCTTTTCAGATGTTCGTAACACTCAACAATTCCACGGTGATTACTATTTTCGTGGTATTCCTTTATCAATTTTTCCTGATCATCATTTTGCCTAATGTCCTCCAGAATTTCTGTGCACCTTAATAATTTGAACAGTTTACTGTGTGAAACGTATTTTGAATAAGTTTCTTGTACTATTTTAAATATGTCATCATCAGTATATATTACTTTTAGCCTGTTTGGTGGAAAAAATCGTTTGAATATATCTGTCATTATTTGTTCACTAAAATTATGTCGCCTAATTATTCGCCTCTGTCTGTTTCCGAAAACAGTTTCTAAGGTCATGGGACTTCCTAGTTCTGTTTTCTCAAGAACTACCTGCAAATTAAATTCGTTGAGTGGTCTTTCGGATATGGGGATGCCATCGTCGATGTTCTCGTCAGAGGAATGTATTGTGGTGCCCTGTGTGCCTTGATTTGAAGCAATATCGTTAATATCCATGTGATTTACGTCGATTTTTACTCTACTAAGGACGTCGGCGTTTGTGTTTTGCGCACCATTTTTATAGTGAATCTCATAGTTGAATTCCTCGAGCTTAAGTCTCCATCCAACTAATTTATAGTTCAGGTCCTTAAGACTCATTATCCACGTTAAAGGACGATGATCGGTAACAATTTTAAATTTTCGACCGTACAAGTATGGGCTAAAATACTTAGTAGCCCATACTTTTGCCAGCAACTCCTTCTTAATTGTAGAGTAGTAGAGATCTGAATCGCACAGTGTGCGACTGGTATAGCATATCGGCTTATCACTGCCAATTGCTCCTTGTTTTAATGTGGCGCCTACAGCGAATCCACTGGCATCTGCAGTAAGTATGAATGGTTTACTAAAGTCAGGATACTGCAGGATTGGGTCATTATATAATACATTTTTACATGTTTCAAAAGCATTCATATAACTCTGGTTGAAATCTATTTTGCTATCCTTCTTGAGGCACATTGTCAGAGGTTTTGCAATCTTCGCGAAGTCTTTGATAAACTTTCGGTAGTACCCGACCAACCCCAGAAAGGATTTAATTTCTTTTGGTGTCTTCGGAATTGGGAAGTTTTTTATTGCATCTAATTTTGCAGGATTTGGTTTGATGCTGTCCGTTGAAACAATATGTCCTAGGAATGAGATTTCCTTTCTCAAAAATTCTGATTTGTCCATCTGTATTTTGAAATTAGCCATCTTCAATCTTTCAAAAACCTGCCTTAAGTTGTGGATGTGCTCGTCTAATGACGTAGGAAATATAATAATGTCGTCGAGATAGACAAGACAGATTTTACCTACAAGGTCTCTCAAGACATTGTTTATGACCCTCTGGAAAGTAGAGGGTGCGTTTTTAAGACCGAAGGGCATCCGTATATATATTCATAGTGCCCACCCTCGACTGTAAACGCAGTTTTTTGTATATCGTTTGGCTCCATTTCGATCTGGTGGAACCCGCTGACGAGATCCAGAGTCGAAAAGTACATACATTTTCCCAGCTTATCCAGAATATCTGAAATATTCGGTAGTGGGTATCTGTCTGATACTCTCTTCTCGTTTCATTTCCTGTAGTCAATGGCAAGCCGATATTTTTGTTTCCCAATGGTGTCTTGTTTCTTAGGGACTAACCAAACAGAAGAGTTCCTAGGTGAATATGATAGTTTAATTATGCCTTGTTCTAACATATGCACTATTTGTTTACTAACTTCTTCCTTATGAATATAAGGATAGCGATATGACTTTGTGTAGATTGGGATATCATCTATTGTTTGTATGGTGTGTATAAAATACTGAGTTATACTGATGACAAAGTTTGAGGAGAAGTTTCTTCTCTTCCGTGTTTAAATGGTCTGTCCTAAAAAAGGGTTTTGTATTTTTTCCTTATAATTCGTTACATACTCTGGGTTAATACAATTGAGTTCTACATAAATTATGGAATTATAAGGTTCTACTTTTAGAGGTTGTTCGAGATGTAGTATTTGATCGTAGCTTGACTTATTTACTACTTCCATATTACTTTGCCAATTATTTGCATTGCAAATACCTTCATAAATCTCAAGTTCCTTCGAGATATTTGTTTGTCTAATAAAGATCTCATCCTTTTCTACATCAACAGGAAGTTTCAAAATGATTTTAGAGTTAGCTGGTATTATGTATTTGTGCGATGTTGTGGTAGGTTTCATTTGTAAGGGAATAGTGCTTTTTGGAGTAATCAGGACATTATCTTGCAAGTCGATGTTTGCTTTAAGTTTTTGTAATAAATCTACCCCTAGAAGCCCGTCGAAATAGTTATGAAATTTAAAAATTAAGAATTCTAAATGACCGCCTTCTCTGAATTCCATAAATGTTGATAAATTAGTTTTTGTGTTCAGGGTGTATTTGTTAGATATGGTCGTAATGGTGACAGGTTGCCAATTTATTTGGTTTTCTAATGGTATGAATTCGGGGTTGATAAATGATGAGGAAGCTCCTGAATCTATTAAAAATCTTAAGGGGCGACCGAATGGAGATGATATTAATATAAATGGTAATTTAGTTCCATGTTTGTTTATGTCTATGTATCCCGTGGGATTTTCGAGGCTGATACTTGAAAATTTCGACAGTTTGTGTTAGGATTTATTTGAGGCTGAAAGTTTCGTCGTCATATCCATTCTATTAAATGGAATAATGCTTGGATCCTCGTGACTTGTATAATTTCCTAGAGTCTGATCAAAGTTATGGAAATTCGAATTCATTCGGGGTTGAAAATTTTGCCTAGTTATACCTGTTCTGTTGTATGAATAAGGTGTATTTTGTTTAAAGTTGGTTTATGTCGTATTAGTGTCAGCTACCTCCTTTTTTAAGGGCATTATAGCATTCCTATGATTGTTATTTGCAAAATTATTATTGTTACCAGAATAGCGATTTGTGTTATATGTAGGATTTTGGAATTGCCTTTGTTCTAAATGGAATTGTCCATAATGTGGTCTCCGGTTTTTATTTTGTGGAATTCGGTAATCATTTCTATAATATTGTACTGTTTCCTGCGGGTAAGATTTTGGTTGGTATGGCTTGTATGGTCTCTAGGTTTGCTTAGCGGAAATAATGTTCTGCTCTTTTATGCAGTAAGCAAGAGCTGCTGGCAAGGTTTCAGGACGCATAGCGCGAATTGTTGCACCCAAAGGATCCTTAAGTCCGCCTAAAAATGCGTTTAAGCACATATCCGAAAATAAATCTTTTTTGAGTTAATTACTTTTTGATCTCTTTCGTTGATGAGGACATTATTTAAGAGTGCAGCTTGAATTTCTATTATATCTGCGTGAAACTGTTCGAGAGTACGATCAGTTTGTCGGATGTTATGGAGATCTCTAATTAGTGTCGTTTCAGTCCTTTTATCTGCAAAAGCGGATATGAAATTGTTTTTAATTTCGTTCCAGTCCAATTGTGTCAAGTATGTGTTCAGAAGCTCGTTTGCTGATCCTATGATTTCATTCCTAATAGCCCTAAATAATATTTGTCCGTAAGGTGTCTGTTCCGTCCCTTTTAGAAATAAAAGAATTTCTTCTACATTTGTAATGAAGTCATACAAAAGACGAGGATTCCCCTCGAAGCTTGGGAGATTCTTAATAACGTCCGGTGTTCTCAATGAATTACAAATATCTTGCATGTTTGGTGAATTTTGATGGTGATTCTGTGGTGTTGTATTAGAAGAGGGTTGGTTTAGTAATAAATCTTGGTTTTGCATTTCTTCAGTTATTCTAGGTAGACTCGATCTGAGGATTGTGTTTTAGTTATAGTTTCAAGGCTTCTTGACTTTTTTTATTTTGTAGGCTAGATAGGGCTGCAGTTTTTGCCTTTCTTTTGAACATTAGCGTGTATTATACAAAAAATAACGATTTATATAGATATATATATATATATATATATATATATATATATATCTATATATGTATATTTTTTTTTTCTTATAATAATAACTTATTTCTGACAATATACTATTTCTTACAAATATAATAAAAATGGAGCTGGAGTCCACATGGAGAAATAGATTGATGCCTTTTCGTAGGTTTACAGTTGCAAATGAATTAAAATCCAACGGCTTCGATTTTGGAGAACCTTGATTAAGTTGTTTTGTCTGGTATTAACGGAGATATTCCCTCTCCGTTGTTGATTTGTAGTAAAGTGCTGTATTTGTCTAACGGAGATATGCCGTCCCCGTTTTTGTTTTCTTATTTGTTGACGGTGATATCCTTCCACCGTTTTTTTTATGGCTTTAATTTAATATGTATATGTCTCTTCTTTTTTTTATTACTGTTTTTCTATCCAAAGGATTCTTGGAATTTGCTCTTTTTTTATGTTTGTATTTAATATTTACTTCTTTTTGAAGTTTTTTTTCTTTTGTTTTATTTAACGATGATATTCCCTCACAGTTTTAATTTTTCTTAATACTATTATTTTTTGTTCTTAACGATGATATTCCTTCACCGTTTCTATGTATTTTTGTTTTTTTTGTTTGTTTTTAACGGAGATATGCCCTCCCCGTTCTATTTAACGATATATATATTTTTTTATCCTTTGTTTCTTTAAGATAACTTTTCGTTTGTTTAAAAGTCACTTGTAATTCTGTAGTCACTTTTTGTTTTGTTAGATGTCCCTTGTAATTTTTGTAGTCACTTTTAATGTTGCTTTCTTCTAATAGTCACTTAAAAGTTCACTCCCGAATCGATACCGCAACTGCCCGTTTCGACTGCGCCAAATATATTAAGAGTATTTCTTTAGATTAAAAAAATATCAACCTGTTAGGTTGAACACCAATTTATTTCTCAAATTATTTTGTTTTACAATTTTATCTTATATTTAATTGAAACTTAAGCTAAAAATTATATAGTACAATTCTTGTGAATAACAATTTAGGTTGACTTGTGCGGAAGTTGTGTTTATTGAAATTTCGCACAAGACAAAATATGGTTATTAAACGATATTTAATTATTTATAATTTTATAAATAAGCAATGTAAATAATTAAGGGGAATAAAAAATATGCAACGTATCGTCTAGAGTATTGGCCCTTATGTTGTTGTTAGTGTGTATATAACTCGCGCGAATTAAAGTTTTACACTTTCTTTTGAATTAAAAAAATATTTATTTTCTTAACTCGGATGAGTTATTCTTAGTTCTTATGCTAATCATAAACTAACTTACAATTTTGGAATATCTTTCTTAAATACTAAAAAATTCATGTCTTTGTTTCTTTGTTTCTTACATTTAAGTATTATAATAAAACATATCTTTGTTTCTTATATTTAAGTATTAGAATAAACATATCTTTGTTTCTTATATTTAGGTATTAGAATAAACATATCTTTGTTTTTTAGGTAATAAAACATATCTTTGTTTTTTAGGTAACTTCTTTGTTAGTTAAACAAGATTGAACATGGTTTATGTCTTATCTTACAATTTTGTAAAGTTATTATATTTTAGAGAAAGTATTTTAGAATATGTTTTGTTGTAGACCTTTTTGAATAAATTTGCTTTGTTTGTGATGTCCTTTTCGGCTTGAGGTTTTTTTATAATAAAATAATATTAAAAATTTTTCTTTTAATATATATTTATTTCTCCGATATTTCGACCAACTCTGTTGGTCATCTTCAGGGAATTACAATTTTCTAAACAAAAACAATAAACTACTTAATATTAAATTATTTACAACAACAATAATCATAATTACATTTTTATAGTCCTAGTGTAGTGACTTGTTTATTCTTCTAAACTTTTTCACCTACTGTTCACTGGTTTTTTTCTTGTTCTGTGTTTGTTTATTGTATATCTATAGATGTGTGCGCAATTGTCAGTGTCTGATTTATAGTTAATTCTCTTGTCAGTGGGAGTATTTATTATGTGTAGCATCTATTGCATGTATCTCTTTGTGTTATTCTACTCTCTTTCCAATATTTTTACTTTGTTTAAGTCTGGTTGGTGTCCAGTTATTGCACAGTGGGCAGCAAGTGCAGTTTTTTGGGTCAAAGATTTATTATTATTGTTTAGATCAGATTTATGTTCAGATATTCTAGTCTTTGGTTTTGTTCTTGTGGTGCCAACATACATTTTCTTACATGCTTCGGTGTCGTCTCCAATGCAAGTTATTTCATAAACTAAATTTGATTCGTCCATTGTATTGATTTTCGATTTCATGTTTGTGAATAACTTCCTTGTTGTATTGTTCGTTTTCATGGCTGGTATGTATTTGTCTCTGTCATATATATCAGAATTTTTTATCTTTCTGATAACCCAGGTATGTACTGTACTGATCTATAAATTTTTGTTGGTTTTTCAGTTATTACATTGTAATTGTTTTTTCTCTTCTGGACTTTAATTCTTATTAGTTGGTCAACTACAAGAGATACATGCAAGAGATGCTACACATAATAAATACTCCCACTGACAAGAGAATTAACTATAAATCAGACACTGACAATTGCGCACACATCTATAGATATACAATAAACAAACACAGAACAAGAAAAAAAACCAGTGAACAGTAGGTGACAAAGTTTAGAAGAATAAACAAGTGACTACACTAGGACTATAAAAATGTAATTATGATTATTGTTGTTGTAAATAATTTAATATTAAGTAGTTTATTGTTTTTGTTTTTTGTTTAGAAAATTGTAATTCCCTGAAGATGACCAACAGAGTTGGTCGAAATATCGGAGAAATAAATATATTTAAAAGAAAAATTTTTAATATTATTTTATTATAAGAAAGTATTTTAGAAAATATTTACAATTACATATCCATAAAATTAAGAACAATACAATGTTTGTATTTTATTATCTTTTAGAAGATGTGTGTCTGAATGAGTGTTCTACATAAAGACGTTAACTAATTATTGTGTGTGTGTATTTGAATGAGTGTTCTACCTAAAGTCGTTAACTCGCGATAGGCAAATAAAAGCTTGCGCAACACTGAACTTCACACGCATCCACACATATATACTTACTCATAGCCAATAATTGTAATAATTAGGACCATTATTACAACTTGGTGTTATCTTAAAGTGAGATTTTATCAGTCAGACTAACACATTTTCATTATTACAACTTTCCTTTAATCTAAGTATGTGCGATATATTAAAGGCAAGTTCGACTTTGCGATAAGTTTTACCAGGAGGATTTATGTTTATATTACCATATTTTCTTATTTTTTAATATGGTAGCACCAAACATAGGTCTTCTTCACTTGAAAAGTTTTTTTCCCGTCTTCTCACGGCTCGCACGATTGTTTCCTTAGATGCTGACATTTATTATTTAATAACAAAAAGTTATATTTTCACAAACAAAAACCGCATATATTGTCACATAATAAGAAATATACATTTAATATTACCGGCAAGTTTTAATAATAAAAAGTTGTTACCGGCCACTTTATCGACTTGTTATGCTAACGTTGGCATTTACTACCACCAACTTTGTCATCAAGTTGTAATAATGGACCTTAGTATAATATATAATAACAATAATACAATAAATTATCCCAAACAAATAATAGTTATTATTAACAATTATATTATGTACATCTGCTATTCTTACTAACTAAATTCTGTGCTAATTTTTCTGTATCTATTTTAAAATTTATTCTTCTTTTAGCTGTGTTTATAATAATGTGTCTACTATGTATTGAATAGTAATTAATCATTTTTCCCGAAGCAGTAGGTTTCTGGAACCAATCTATTATTAATTTATTACCTTTCCTTATAACTAAAGTGTCTAAATAAGGAAGTCTCAACTCGTTTTCCTTTTCAGTTGTAAATTTAATGTTCGAATTAAAGTCATTCAATGCTGATAACATATTATCTATCTCAGATGTATGAATAATGCAAAATAAATCATCTACATATTTTGTCACTATTTTAGGTTTTACATTAAGTTTTTGAATTGATTTGTCTAATAATTCCTCCATTACTATATATGCTTTTTTGGAGATGCTGGTGATTCCATAGGAAGACCCCTATGTTGCATACATATATATATTGTTATTGTATTGAAAATACCTATTATCTTCTATACAAAATTTTAAAATACGCAAAAATAAACATTTGTCAATCCTTGTATACCTTGTTATCATTTCCCATTTTTTTTAATTGTATTAATTGCAAAATCAATAGGTACACTTGGAAATAGGGAAACTACATCAAAAGAAATCAAGCTTTCATTATCAGATGAATATCAGATGTTCGCTCCTTATTTTATTCACAAATTCTATTGAATTTTTGATATTATATTTAGAATCCTTAGTAATATTTTTTTTAAATATTTGTAATATATCTGCATAGTTCATATGAAGGTGAATTACTAAAAGAACTTACACATAGGTCTTAATGGAAAATTTTCTTTATGCATATTTTGTAATCCATATATACGAGGAGCAACTGCAGCATTTGTTTTTAGCCTATTCTTATCATTAGATGTTATAATATCTTTTTTAAATAATTCTTCAACTATATCATTATTGATTTTTTGATATTTGGTTGTTGGATCTCTATTAATTAAATTATAATTTGTAATATCTCGTGCAATACTATTGATTCTTAAATCATAATCCTGTTTACTAATGGCTACAGTTACATTACCCTTATCCGCATTTACAATAAGTATATCTTTATTTTCCCTTAAGAAATTAGTAGCTTTCTTAGCTTTATCTAATATAAACTTATCTCTATTTGTTAATTGAATTTTATTTAAATGGTTATCAATAACCAGAGTTAATAAATTTCTTGGTATCTCTTGTTCTTCTTTATTATTTAAATTCTGCACTAAGTCCTCTCCCTCTGATATGACTTTTAAAATAGGAGTTTCATATTTTTTACTAGGTAAAGCGTGTTTTTGTCCAACTGAAAGTATCCATTGAATGTCCTTAGGTATGTCAGATTTAGTCTTGCTTATATACCAATTTTTCTTTAATTGTATATCCAATTCCTTCTCTTGTAATTTTTTTAATTTATCAAATTTATTTTTATGTGTAGTATTTACCTTTTTCTTTTGTAAAATAGCTAAATACTCCTCAAAGTATAAAAATTCAACCATTTCCTCCAATGAAAAATATATATTCAATTTCTTTAAAATTCTTTCCCTCTCTTTTTGAAGATGTTTCACCATATCATGTTTTTCTTTTATCGCTAACCTTAACATTTTATTGTGTAAATCTTGAGTATATTTTTCTATTGATTGATATTCTTGATAAGTTTGGGGTGGTTTCAACATTCCTGCATCTTATCAAAAAAGTTATCGATGATCTTGCCTGTACAATTTTGTTCCTGAGTGATTTGACCTGATTGATGAATCTCCTAGTTTGAAAATTTTTCTTCAATATACGATATTCCATGATGGCGTGGTCTCCTTTATAATTGATGATTTATATTTATTGACCTTATTATTATAATATTAATCAAGCTTATGGTCGTTTTTTATTAAATTATACTTAGTCTAATTTTTATTTGATATTTCGTTAACAGCTTGTTAACATCTTCAGGAAATAAAAATTATTAAAATCAGGGACCGAAAATAACTGTTATGTTTTTATTTCGGAACAAAAAGGTTACGCTAAAATTCCCTTTATATGTATTTGGGAATTTTTAACCATTATGGTCACATTTATATTATATTAATTACCGTAACCAATTACATTCAGAAAAATAGAATTTTGGTTATAAAGAACCATTATATAAACCAGAAAAATATTTTCGTTATATATAACCAATAAAGCAACCAAAAAATTTTTTTGGTTAAAAATAATCATTTTGATAAATAATTAATTTTTTTTTTTGGTTATCAATTATAAAATAACCCGACAAAATCAACGCAGTTTAAAATTGAAGATCCGTCTCCAATAGAAGTGAAATGATTACATATTTTAACGTATGCTTGTCATTAAAAAATTTAAATTCTTTCAACCAAAAATATGGGAAGAAAATGAAATATTCTTATCAGAGATTTCTTTTATTATAATGAAAATAAAAATGAATAAATTTGCAAGAGTTGTGACTAAGCACAACCAAACTTATCAGGAGTCTCTTAAAAAATATGCAGCAAGTGATAAAAATGATTGTGACAAAAAAGTGAAATTTTCTGTACATACTCTAAATGTAATGTAAATGGTGAATGTGTTAATTTCGTCACGCAGAACACCAACCGCTGTCGTTTTTTGATTGTGATAGTTTTAAGAATTTGACTGAACAAATTTTCAAAGGGCTAAATATGAACCCGATTACATCGCATAATATTATGGGATTAGTTCATGAGGAGGAAATACAGTTAAAAACCTTTATAACGAAAAAATTATCGAAGAAAATAATGTCTCTTAAAATGGACAGCGCCCCTCGACACGATCGTTCGATTTTTGGTATTAATGCGCAAATAATAGCAAAAGAAAAATTGAAATTTTTACCCTATCTATAAAAGAGATTTGTGTGCCACAGACTGCTCTAAGTTTAAAATTAGAGGTTGAAAAGGTTTTGCAAGAATTTGGTACATCTAAAAAGCAAATATATTCAATCACTACAGGCAATGGTCGAATTACGCTGAAGGCAGTTAATATGCTTTCAGAAGCTTCGCATGAAGAGACTGCAGAAAATGTCTTTGGGCAGTCCCTGATAAACTTTGAAAAATTTGAACACGATTTCATGGAAGAACATAAAAATATTTTTTCCGTTAAATGTGCAGCTAACAGGTTTCAATTAATCGTGAAAGACTTTTTAGGAAAATCAAATATTCATTCCGTGGTTGAAAAAGCAACATTGGTAGTGAAAACCTTAAGAACACCCAAGTGCAGGTAAGTTAAAACAAATTGGATACCATTAGCAAATAAAGTTTTTTTTCCGAATTATATAAAAATGGTTAAAAAAATTTTACTCACGTATATATTTTTATTTGCTTAGACAAGTTCTGGAAATGCTGCAACTAGGCAAGCCTTCATTAGATGTACCTACACGGTGGAGCTCTACACATTTGATGATAGAGAAACTTTTAAAATATAGGGATTTTTGCAACGAAAATCTAAACCGGCCAATAATAGATCAAGAATGGGATGAACTTAATGATTTATTTGCTATTTTAAGTCCTCTTCATGAAGCAACATTGAAATTGCAAGGTGAGCAGCTTGCTATCGGTGACTGTTATAAAATTTGGTTTGAACTTAAGAATAAATTACAATCCTTAAATATGTAGGCATCATCGACCATATTAGAATACATCAAAGAAGTGAGAGAGCCAAATTTGCTAAATGCAGACGTTCTTAGCGCTGCAATATTTTTAGTTGCACGCTTTCGACACTTGCTTTCACAAAATAAAAAAGAAAAAGCAAAAGCTCATTTAAAAAAGCTGGCAACACAAATCAACTCATTAGAATAGGTTTGAGACAGATTATAAATATATATATATATATATATATATATATTTGCTTTGTATTTATTTTGACTGTTTTATTCTATTTCAGGTCGACCGACATCTCCCGCAAGCGACGCAAAGCTCATTCCAAAGAGAAGTATTTATTGATGAAACCTCACAGACAAGTAATTCTTCATTAGTACGGCAGACCTTGCGAAGTTTACAAGTTGATTCATCTTCAGAGGATGAAAGTCCAAGCGTAACGTCGAAATGGCTTTTGAACACGTTTGCAGAAATTGATACATATTGGGAAGAAAGAGTGGATATTGATGCGAATCTTTTAGAATACTGGGAAGAAAAAAACATACGTTTCCATTTTTAAAGCAGCTAGCGGGCATTGTTCATGCTGCACCAGCAACCGAAGTTAGTGTCGAGCGCGCATTTTCAGCCTTGAAATTAGTACTTAGCAATCTGAGATGTAATCTGTCGGAAAATTCTTTAAGATCTCTGATGTTGGTTAAATTAAACAAAAGTTTTAATAAATGAATTTAAAATTTGACCATAACTCCACATTTTGCTTAATTTTTCTATCCATTTTAATTTTTTATACTCTTTACCATTAGGTAAAAGGTTATTATAGATTTGTCATTCCGTTTCCAATTTCTACAATTTTCATCATAAAAAGCTGAATTTTAAGGAAAAAATGTGTGTTAATAATTGTTGTTTTTAACCAAAAATTTTTTTCTTTGTCATTTATCTTATAACTGTTGCGTTCCTGATTAAAATTTAATAGACAAATGGTTTTGAAACATGAAATAAAAAATTATTCATAATATTGGTTTTTCAAATTCAATAACATATAAAATATTTTTCAACATTAACAATTTATAGTAAAATAACTACAAACGTCGATTAATGTTAGAAATAATAAACGTACCTTCATCACGCAGAATAAATTTTAAAATAGATACAGAAAAATTAGCACAGACTTAGAGACATTTAGTTAGTAAGAATTGCAGATTTACATAATATAATTGTTAATTTTAACTGTTATTTGCTAGGGATAATTTATTGTATTATTGTAATTATATATTAACTTATACTAATTGTTACAATTATTGCCTATGTGTAAGTATGTAGGTGTATATACATGTATATGTGTGTGGATGTGTATGTAGCATAGTGTAGCTTCAAATGTCTCGAATGAGCTTTCAAACCATTCATTTGTTTTTTCAAATCATAATTTGTTTTTTTTAGGCATATGAAATGTGTTTCGAAACAAAATAGACACCAAACAAATCAAACACAAAAAAAGAGTAAAAATATATTAGAGTTAAAAAACAACTCTGACTCTTCGTTCTACTTCTGTCGTCTGAAGAACAAATACGGATTGAATTTCATGTCGGAATTTTGACTTTATTTAAATAGCAGGTCAATTTTTGTTATTAAACTCACAAACAAAAAACAATAATAATAATAAAAAAACTCAAAATTCTTAGCTGCTGGAGATTTTAACGCTAAACATACGTTTTGGGGCTCTCGCCTCGTTACTCCAAGGGGCAGACAACTTCTTGATACTGTTTTGTCCAACAACTTGGATGCAATATCCGCAGGACACCCTACATATTGGCCTACTGACTTAAACAAAATCCCCGATGTGATAGATTTTGCTGTATTTCGAAGTATACAACGCGAGCATATTTCGCTGCTTCCTTCCCTCGATCTGTCGTCGGATCATTCTCCAACCTTTTTAACGCTTTCCAATGCCCAGCAAAATTTAGATCAGAATGCTATTTATTTTCCAAACAGAAAGACAAACTGGCTTAAATATAAAATGTATGTAAGCGCACACCTGCCGCAAAATATTTCACTAAAAACTGATGATGAAATACAGTTGGCTGTGAACCAACTAACTAGTATACTGACTGATGCTGCTAAGGTTTCTACGCCCACTACATCATTATATACAAAAAGGGGTACCAACGATCCAAGCCACATTCAAACTCTACTAAGAGAAAAAAGACGATTAAGACGCCAATGGCAAGAGTTTCGCTCGCCGACTTTAAAAACACAATTAACTCAATGCCAGAAGATGTTACGTGGGGCCCTTCAGAGGGAAAAAGAGCTAAACCTGAACAGATTTTTGGAGAATTTAGATGCCACCGAGAAGACGGACTACAGTTTGTGGAAGGCAGTCCGCAAAATGAAGTGCCCTACTGCTTATGAAGCCCCAATTCGCTTACATAATGGGAAGTGGGCGAAAAACTCCAGCGAGAAAGTTGAAGAGTTTGCCAATCACCTGGAGGCGGTTTTTGTTCCAAACGAAACGGACTCTTGTTTACCACCAACAGCTGTCCCAGAACGTGTTTTTGACTCATTAAAAATCCGCCTACCTGCTCTGAAGGCAGTTATACGTGGTCTAAACCCAAAAAAATCGCCCGGCAGTGACAAAATCACTAACGCTATGATCATCAACCTGCCGAATTCGGCTTTGAGAGTCGTTATGTTTATTTTTAATTCGATGTTAAGAACTGGATATTTTCCATTATCTTGGAAACAATCGGAAATAGTTATGATCCCCAAGCCTGGCAAAGACGTCACGCAGGTGACATCATACCGCCCAATCAGCTTATTGCCGGTTCTCTCAAAATTATTTGAGAGTTAATATTAAAATCGTTATCACCGTATACTGACTCGGCTAACTTAATTCCCAACCACCAATTTGGATTTAGGAAAAAACACGGTACCATTGAACAAGTGCATAGAATTACGAATTTAATTCGTCAAACTTTTGAAAATAAGCAGTACTGCTCTGCACTATTTATTGATATATCACAAGCTTTCGACAGAGTCTGGCACGAAGGCCTTTTATATAAAATTTCACTACTGCTTCCTGAAAACGTCCACAAACTGCTCACTAGCTATCTAGCGAATAGGTCTTTTGTAGTACGATCAAAAAGTACTTATTCGTCAATCAAACGAATATCAGCTGGTGTCCCTCAGGGGAGCATACTCGGCCCATTTCTTTACTTATTATACACCGCCGATTTGCCTACAAATCAACTCACACACACATCCACATTTGCTGATGATACAGCGTTTTTAAGTATACATCAACATCCGGAAGTAGCTTCCCAACAACTTCAAACCCACATTACTGATTTGGAGAAATGGTTGAATATGTGGAAAATAAAAGTTAATACCTCGAAAAGTGTTCACATAACCTTTACATTAAGACACAAAAGTTGCGCACCGATTTCAATAAACGGGACAACAATTCCAGAGCAGAGCCAAGTTAGGTACTTGGGAATACATCTCGATCGGCGTCTGACGTGGGTTCACCATATTGCAGCCAAAATTACACAGCTGAAAATCAAAACCGCTCAACTTTTCTGGTTAACTGGGCCACACTCTTCACTGAACTTGGACCTCAAGGTACTCTTATACAAGGCAGCCTTAAAACCAATATGGTATTATGGTATCCAGTTGTGGGGTTCCGCCTCCGCATCAAATGTTGAAAAGCTACAAAGAAGACAGTCAAAGATTCTGAGAATGATTACGTGCGCTCCTTGGTACATACGAAATAATAACATCCACTTGGATCTCAATATTCCTACCATCCGAGAAGAGATTAAAAATCGTGTACGAGCTACATTGCAAAAGTTACTGATCATCCCAATCCATTTGCGAGGGACTTGCTTTTATTTGAGGGTCATAGGCGTCTGAAACGGGTGCAAACTTTTGATTTGGCAACATAATTTTCCTTTTATTTTTATTCTATTTTTTATTATTCGAACAGTAAGTTGAGTGCTGCAATGGCAGTATCAACTTAAATATTTTGTTAGGTTAAGATTTTAATACTTATTGTGAATGACGTATAGTCAGATTCAATAATAAAAATTAATATATTTAAAAAAAAAAAAAAAAAAAAAAACAACTCGTCAATAGACTATTCTATTCATAACTGGTTGTGTTTCACAAAACGAAATGTTTTGTGAATCAACACTAAAAATTTTTTAACTAAAAAATATCTTAATAATATGTATATTTATATACATATATATATGCTTATGTACATACATATGTACATTATAATTTTAATATATTTTTTACTCAAAATAATTTTAATTATAAACAATAGTTATTCTTACTTATAAATTTCTTTCCAACTAAAGAACGAATGACAATTGTCAATTCTATGTTTCTAGTTTTTTTAGAATCATTTGCGTTTTCTTATTAAAACATACAAATGTGAAAAAACGTTCGAAAAAAAGGAATCACACATTGTTTCGTTTCTACTTTTGTCTTTTCGAATGGTCCCGTTACATCAAACCTGTTTGATTCTATTCATTCTATTTCGTTTGTTTTAAATTTTTGTTTTGAATTATTCGACAAGTTTCATGCAACATCAAACCATTTGAAGTCGACTGCCATTCTTTGCAACAGTATGATGTAAATTCAACACTGTAAAATTGGTATTCACGAACCCTCTCAAAATAGATTCTGTTACCCAGCCTTTACACATGCAAGTAATTACTTGCAAGTTGTATATACATATTATCTTCGAAAATGGTGATGAAATAGCCGAATGTCATGCAAGTTGCATGAAAGTTTACACAGTCAAGTGAAAGTTCATTTTTAAGATGTCTTCGAAGGCAAATCAACTAAAAAAAATTGGTTTATTATATGAAAAAATTAAGCGAGAAAATTTAAAAAAAAAACAAGACCTATAAAGAGAAGATCTCCATTATTTGGTTTTGTTTATTAATCAGAGTTACCAATGAGATAAGTGGGATACGTTTTTATGGAAACAATTGGCATTAGTAATTATTATAACATATTCTAATTAAATTGATGTTTTAATATGAAACCAATTGTCTACTTTATGCATATGTTAAAAAAAACCAAGAAATATTATTATTAATTATTGTTTCCACAATTAAGTAAATTTGGTAATACTGTCTATATATTTGATATTAACTTGCTGCAAGTGTCAAACAATTACTGTCTGCTAAAATCTCTTGCAAGTTGATCTGCAAGTACGCTACAAGTACGGAAAATATGGTTGTGTTTGTAAAAAGTGTGAGTGTGTTGAGTTTTTCGAACTTGCACAAGGCAGATTAAACAAGTACCCCCATAACTACATCAATGAACAACAGCAAAATCCACACGTATTTTGTTGCTAGAAATCAAGCACCTTCCTGTCAAATAGAAATGTCATTTTCTTGAATTCTTGTGAATTGTTTTCTGTGTTGTGTAGAAGTAAGGCAGCTTCAACAAATAATCAAAGCAAAACCTAACGGTAATTTTTTTTCATAACATTTTTTTATTTGCAGTATATATATATATATATAAATATATATTATATATATATATATATATATATATATATATATATATATTTCTTTTAGTGGTCTCAATTATATGGGCATGATAGATGAAGTAAATAACATTTGGAAGTTGGTGTTAGCAGATATATTAAGATTACTAAACATGTTTGGTAATCGTGGACAACTTAACCTACAAGCAACCTTAGCCTTGGAATTGTTTTTATGGGTTGTACGATATGCTGATTTATCAAATTCTAAAAGTTTGGCGTTGCATATTTGGGTTTTAGCTAAAACACATAATATCCATTTAGAACCAAAATAGAAGTTAAAGTTAAAATACATATGTATGTATATTGCATTTAGAAAATGTATCATTTACTTCTTTTTATCAATATTTGGAGATCCCTCGAAAAATCAAAATTTAGCAAGATAAGGAATCAGGACAAGCCTCCTTTCTCCAGGAACTAATCTTATGACGTCATCAACTAAAATATCTCCAAGTCGGCGTTTTGATAAATTACGATAAACGTATACTTGTGTATGTCATCTTAAAAATTAACCACTTCTACCGAGCTATCGTACTCTCAAAGGCCTTGGATATACGAAGATGCTGTTAGAAAAGTTTTATTGCTGAAGAAAAGGAATACATAACGCCAATGTTTTTAACCGAAATTTCTGCTGTAGGTGACGAAGATAGTGGACATGATGAAGCGTAAGGTGATAAGACAAGCGAAAATAATAAAAAAGATATTTCCTATGACTCCTTTGAAAAGAAAATTAAGACAATTTGTTATTATAAAATATAAACTTTTTATTAACTACGAATGTTCAGTATTATTTAAAAATGGTTTTTAGTAAATAAAAACTGCAATTAACAAATAAATATTTTTACAAAGATTAGAAATAGATTTAAATAAAACGACAATGTGGCTATATATACTTGGCAGCACTGGCAATATTATCTATAGTTGTCAAAATGTTACAAACACTATATAGATAATATTCAAATTAACGGAAATGGAATACTCCAGAATATACAAGATCATTCAAGGCTGTGCCAATAAGAGTAAACCACAACAACAACAAACGTAGCAACATCAATGCTAAGAGATGTTGTTCTTAATGATCTTGTATGCAAGTATTCGCTGCTAATAAAACTAAATAGATTCACAAGTATACACAGCCATATACACGTAGAAGAAACAAAACCACACACTCATTCATACAACCACTCATAGTTCCCATAGGCAAAACACACAGAACACTCATAATTTCAAACACACATAGTTACCATAAGCAAACCAAACAAGTCAGCATTGTCATACAAACACACACATGCCAAGTAAAATACAACCACCATACCCAGAACTTTCGCGAGGTTACCAGACGACGTCATTTTTGCTATATAAAGGCGCTGCCAGAACTCAGCGATAATCAGTGTGATTTCAAATATAGACGTGTTAACATCGCTGAGGGTTGAGTAGTACAAATACTCGTGTTAAGTAATAAATAAAGTGTTGCCGCGTTATATTTCTTAAATTAATTTGTCCGTGTTTCAATTTGATGCAATAAAACGAATCCTTGAAGGATAAGTAATAAAACCGTTTTTACGAAAAGGTCTAAAAACGTAACAATTGGTGTCAGAAGTGGGATTGCAAAAATAATTAAAAAGACATTGCAATTTAAGGAAAAAAATAAAAAGGACATTATAAAATAAAAATAAATAATCATGAAATTTGATGAGCTAAAAGTTGAACAGCTGAAAAAGGAGCTCAGTAAGGTGGAATTGCCAACTACAGGTAACAAGGCAGAACTGCAGAAGAGACTGATAGATGAGTTTAAGGATCGCGGCATGGACATCGGGACATACGAGTTTGAGAACAAACACGATGTGCAGGTATGCCCTCCTGCCACGACCAGCAGCATGGACACAAATTCAATGTTCGCTGCTATGATGATCCAAATAAAACAGAACTCTCAGCAGATGCAGGAGAAGCTTGTAGCCGAAATAAGTGAGATAAAACAAAACTCTCAGCAGATGCATGAGGCATCAAGAATCAGCAGTGAAAAGCTTGTAGCCGAAATAAGTGAGATAAAACAAAATTCTCAACAGATGCATGAGGCATCAAGGATCAGCAGTGACAAGCTTGTAGCCGAAATAAGTGAAATAAAAAAAACTCTGAGCAGATGCAGGACAAGCTTGTTGCCGCAATAACTGAAATAAAACAGAACTCTCAGCAGATACAGGAGTCAAATAAGGCCACGAACTAAATCCTGGTAGAGGTTTCTGAAGCCATCAACAGGAGGATGGATTCTATTGAGAATAAATTCTCAGAGCTCGCGGATAGAGTCCAACATCTAGAAAGCGAAGGCCTGGAACAGCATGCAAAAGAGTTCGAAGAGACATTGAATGCTCTAGAGGACAAAGTGCATAACCTGGAGTGTAGCGGCGGGCCAGTACGAGCAGTTGCGGAGGTTTCTGCGCGGATAAAAGCGCCATGCTTTGACGGCAGCGTACCTTTAGGCATCTTCAAATTCCAGTGCGAGACGGCTGCTAGCAGAAATGGATGGGATGCTGAAGAAAAGGCCATAGAGCTGATATTGTCCTTAAAGGGTACAGCCGCAGAGGTACCTGAGACTGTGCCAGTAACCTGCAGAAACAACTATAATGAAATAATGGCAGCATTGCAGCGCAAGTATAGTGGTGAGCACAAGCGCGATTTATACAGAATGGAATTGCGATGTAGAGTTCAGAAGCCTAACGAATCTCTACAAGATTTCGCAATGGAAATCGAGCGTTTAGTGCAGCTCACATATCCAGGCGAGAGTCACCCGTTCCTGGACCATTTTAAAACTGAGGCTCTCGTTAACGGCATTCGCGACTCTGATGTTAAACTGGCGGTGTGCGCTACGCAGAAATCCACTTTCGCTGAAACTGTGTCATTTGCGCTGGCTCAAGAGACTGCCAGGATGGTTTTCAAGCCAGAGATATGTAAAGTGCGGAATGTGGAGGTTTTGTCTGAGGAGGATAACAACCTAGTGGTTAGCGTTAAGGAGGCAATGCGACAACTGCTGGCAGAGAAGGCTATCAAAGAAAAGCCTAAGTGCTTTAACTGCGGAAAGATCGGTCATTTTCAGCGCAGCTGCAAAGCACCAAAGAAGAGAGGTAGATCTGTTTCACCACCAAGAAACAGCAAACGGGAGAACCAAACAACATCACAAGAGTCCCCGTTAAACTAAAACGAGCTAGCGCTGAGGGGCAAGAGCTAGCTCTCACAAACGAGGGCCCCACAATCTCCATATCAGTGATGCAGCAGAAAAACAGCAACCTCACTGCGTCCGGACACATCAACGGGGAAAAGCACGTACTTACCATAGACACAGGGGCATCGCAGTCAATAATAAGGC